>JBBBDQ010028274.1:0-25515 GCA_037127315.1 Ascarosepion bandense | reverse complement strand
TTTCCAATGAACAGAATATTTTGCTGTATTTCGTAAAGTTTACGAAATACAGCAAAATATTCTGTTCATTGGAAATATTAAATTTAATCGATTAGTCTGATATCTAAATGTAAATCTAAACTTATTTATAAATGGAACTTTGTCTGTGTGTGTGTGTGTGTGTGTGTGTGTGTGTGTGTGTGTATCCGTTACCTATAGACTCCGAAATGGCTGAACCGATTTTCTTGAAAATTTACACAGTTGTACTGTAAGTGTCTGCGAGTGTTCTTAGCTAGGTTTTGTGTCAAGGTACCCTGATAAATAGCGAAAATCAATAATACGTAAAGCAAAAGAAATTGACAGGAAGGATTTTCTTGTTGTTAAATTTGCTGATTAGCACCGTTTTTTATTTGTCTTTCATCGCAATGTTTATTAAAAAAAAATCTTCAAAAAATAAAATATACTTTTCTGAAACTTTATTTGAAAAATATTAGCAGATTTAATTTAATCTAATTTGAAACACAAATATTTACTTTCGGTTTAAAATATCGCAGAAATGCATTGGTAGCTTTTTTATTTAAAACTGTCGACAATTTGACAGATTGATATTTGATGTTTTATAGCCGTGAAAAAATATTGAATATAACAGGAGTGCATTTTATTTTTATATATCATTTTTTAGTATTTTATTAAATTTTACATACTTTCTGGCATTACGTTAAAAAAAAAGAAAGCAAAAATATGTAAGCAGGAGAGGTGCTTTTTTTTATGTGCATGGCTTTTTAAATCAAATTCATTTTCAACAACACATTTGATTACATTTGTCATTTTGTTTCCCTATAAAAAAAATGCTTAAAACGTTTATTTGATGAAAATGACAGCCTTGCTTTCTGGTCAAACAACGTAACTTCCAAAAGAGCTTCACAAATTACTTCCTCATGACGACCTTGACATTATTAAGTTCGATCAAATAGTAATTTACAATAAATTACTTTAATAAATGATGTATTTCCATTAGTACATATGGATGTAAAGTTTTCTAATGAATTTATCCTTTTTACAAAACTCTGATTTTGTAGTTCGTCTTTCTTACCCAATTCTTTTTTGTTCCCGTTACACTTGTTGGATAATTACCTGTGGTAGTGAATTCACATACGTCATATACAAACCGAGCATTTTTCTAGTTAAAAATTCATACTTGCCTGCCACAGGAGATTTTGTTTGTCTTTTTTCTAACAATTTTTTCTGTTTCAGGACGTAGTCTCTTTGGGTGACACTGTGACTAGTGCAAATTCCATCAGGGTTTATAGCGCTGATAGTGTGGAAGTAGTGGCCTTTTATAAGGACGCGAAAACACCAGGAAAGGCAGAGTAGTCGGTGAGTCCTTAGAGGAGGCCATGGCCTCACTTAGGCAGGAGGAGACTCTTCCTCCCACCACGGCGTCGGTGGGAGGAAAGGAGGGGATTGGGCATTACCGCCGCGGATCAATCCCCCTTCAGAAGTACCAGCAGATCCAGCATCCCCGAAACCCTCGACCTCTGGGTGGAAGGAGGGCAAGAAACTCACAGTAAAAGGAGAGGAGTATTACGAGCGTATGAAAAACAAATACGCAGAATACATAAAAGGAACTGAGTTGGTCTCAGTGCCAGAAGAATTGGCACAAATTGAGGCCAAAATAATCACCTTGATAACTAAAGACCTAAAAACTCAAAAGATGATTGGAGTCTCTAGAGAGGCCTTTGAGGATACACTTAAGGCCCTAAAAATTGGCGCCAGGCCGTAGCGAGGGGAGAAGCAATGCCGTATGGGACGTCTTGCTTGGCTCCGCTGAAGAGGCCAAAAGTATGGTCGGCTTAGTCTTGGAGACTAAAACTCTCCAACTGTACGGAGTATATGGGAGCCAAGAAAAGTTAAAATTACTTTGCATGGCGTCCCTATGGACATTGCTGAGGACCACGTCGGCGCCTTTTTGCAAATTACGGAAAGGTGGCCGACGTCTCCTCGCTACGGTCCGAAGGCGGGCTTCTTCACAGGGGATATGACCCTCCACGTGACCTTGCCGAAAAAGAGCATTGAGAAGATCCCAAATATTCTAACCTGCAGGGATCGGACCAATGTTTATTATTGTAGAAGGCAGAAAGCCTTGCTGTTGGGTCTGCGGGGCGGCAGAACACGTCACCGACCAAGAACCCGCCCCCAAAGGCCCAACCAGCCAAACAGCAAGAAACAGCAAAACCTGCCCCAGTAACACCAGCAACACCAGCACCGGCAGCCAACAAGGAGGGCGAGTGGCCGGTGGTTGCAGGAAAAAAGCAAAAACGCCTTCTCCGGCGAAGGTGCCGCCGCCTGCCAAGGGCCGGCAAAACAAACTCCAGCCAAAGTGCTAGCTCCGACCAAGCAGAAGGAGTCCCTGTGAGGGTGCCGCAGGTAAGGCCACACCATCGCCAAACGGGCGAAGGAAAAGGCTTCTTCCCCCAAAATAGATGCACCAAGAACCCATGGAAGTGGGAAGAGCGTCTTCCTTAAAACGCAGGAGAGAAGAGGAAGAAGAAAAACAAGACAACCCGAAGAGTAGGAGGAGAAGCAGGAGCACCGAGAAGAGGAAACCAGCCGACAGATGCTCGTCCTTACCGGTATCCCCAGTAAGGTGGACTTATGCGGAGAAAGCAAGAAGCCTTCCCTCCTCCCCCCGCACAAAGCTCCCCAGTCCCCAACCTTCAATTTGACCCCCTTAAAAAACACATATCTGCAACTCCCTCTCCTCCCCCTCTCCTATGCCTCCCACCCGGGCAAAAAAGAAAGCCCTACCCCAAGGCGATGCCTTGATGAAAGTCGATGAGAACATTGTGGAGGAGTGGGGTAATCACAGAGGCGCAAGCTTCTAAAGCCACTCCTAAAACTGACTTCCCCGAAGTCAACATGTCCACGGAAGACCCTAAAAACTTTTCCCAGGCCCCAGGAGTTATTACCCTCGTTAGAAACACCGGGGGTAACCTGAGGTCTGGGAACATATAGAACAAGTCCAGAAACACTATCCCAAAATCAGGATGGTGTCTGAAAACACTCCTGAACTCAAGAAGATGGCCAAGAACTGTGCTGGGAGGTTCCCAGTTTTACTCCACCCTGCTTATATAGGGTGGTAAAACTAACACCCACGGACGGCGGGATTGTCCTAGACGGACGGATTACGTCCGACATGGAGACGGGTTCCCTAGGACAGTCCGTCAGGGTCCACTACCAGAGATTTCTATCCGGTATGTGACTAGTGCCTTTGTTGCATGTTTTTGTTTTTTTTTTTTTTTTCTTTTTCAGGTCTAAAAAGAATGTCTATTAAGATAGCCAGCCTGAATGCGAAGGGCCTGAGGGATCGGGAGTGAGTGGCTCGCCTGCTTCGTGACCTCTTGTCCTTCGGCGTGGATGTGGCCGCGATCCAAGAGACTCACTTTGACGAACAATGTGCTGTCTAACGACTTTGTCGTCTATTCAGCATATGGGAGTTGGCATGCCAGAAGGTGTTTCTTTGCTGGTCAAGCGTACCCTGGACGCGAGTTGACCTTGTCCATGTCGGTGCCGAGGCCGGCTGATCGTGGCCGATATTGCAGTGAAAAGCAGGTCGTTCCGGCTGATTGTGGTTTATGCGCCCAATGTTCAAGGTGAGCGAGTCTCTTTCTTTCGGCTGTTGGAGCCCTTCATGGTGGATCCAACACGGCTAATCTTAGTTGGGGACTGGAATGCCGTCCTAACCCCCAAATGGGATAGAGGGAGGGGCGCTAGTGGGAGGTGGTGATCGTAGCCTGGTTGATCTGATCGGCGAATTTGGTCTCGTCGATAGATACCGGGAGTCGATCATCCGGATGGGAGTATGTGGACGTGGGCGCTTAATTGGCCTTCTACCCGGGTATCTGCGTACCTGGATAGGATGTTAGTGAGAGTGGCCGACATAGACTTCTTAGAATGTCCAACGTTCCACTGGTTAGGCTACTCGGACCACAAACTCGTTTGTGCCCGAGTGGTGTTAGATTTAGGCCTAGGTTGGCTGGTTATTGGAAGTTCAATCAGTCCTTACTGGACAGGCGGGACTTTCGTGACCAATGACAAAACTAGTTCAGCGGGCGTTATTGGGCGAGTCATTGGGAGTAAGTGGTGGGTTAACCTTAAGGACTCCATTAGGTCTTTCGCCACCAAATGTAGCCAGCGGCTCAAACTAGATAGGGCTGCGGAGGCAAAGACACTTAGAGCTAATTTCTCCCGGGCGGAGGCTGGTGGGGATCCCCTAGAAATAGCCTTAGCCAGGGAGGCCCTGGAGCGTTCGACTAGCGGGCGCTACATGGGTCAAGTAATTAGGGCTAAGTTAAGTGAATGTCTTCCGAAGCTGTGAAAATGGGCGCAGAACTGCGCAAGGAAGAAATTCGCCAAGCCGGCGACCGGTACATTCGAGAGGTGCGCGACCCGGAGGGACATCTCCTTAGGTCCACTGACGACATGTGCGGGGCGTTCCGGCGGCATTTCGAACACCGTTTTACCAAGGAGCCCGGTCTCCGTGACAATACCTTCAACTATTTGGCTGACTTTCCCCGGCTCTTGCCGGCTGAAGCGGCTAGCTGTGAAGGGGAGATTACGGAGGACGAAATCGCGGCCCCGAAGAAGGTCGCCGGAGTTTGGATGGTTTGCCCTATGAATTGTACTTGAGGATGTCCGCACCTTTTTGTCCCGATCTTGGCTGTCGTGTTCAACCACTGGTTTCGGCAGGGGTCCATCCCCCGGTCGGATCACCAGGGAGCGTGATCACGCTGTTGAAAAAGGCAAGAAGGTTGGGAGGGAATTAGATGATTACAGGCCCATAACTCTGCTAAACACAGAGTTAAAGATTTTGGCCAAGATCTGACGAACCGCTTGCAGCTAGTTGCCGAGTCTCTGTTGGAACCGGATCAGACTTGTTCTGTGAAGGGACGAACAATTCAGAGCAACCTGCACTTGATTCGCACGATCATAGAGGGTGTAGAAGACGACGACGAGGCCGCGCTGATCAATTTGGATCAGTCCAAGGCGACTGATAGGATTGACCATGGCTACCTGGCTGCTGTCCTGCAGGCCGCCGGATTCAAACCCGACTTCAGCCGCTGGATTAGCCTTCTGTATCGCTCCCCCCAGGCTGTGGTACAGGTGAACGGAAGCTGTCGGGCGCTTTCGCGCTGTCTAGGTCGGTCCGACGGGGTTGTCCACTGTCTTCTCTCCTTTATGTCTTGGCGTTGGAGCCCCTCCTTCGCCGGCTGAAGGACGAGACTGGCAGTCCGGTCCTGCGTGGAATTGCTGTCCCTGGTGGAGCTCGAGCCAGGGTTTCCGCGTACGCTGATGACGTAACGACCTTTGTGTCCTCCCCGCGGGGACATAGAGGCGTACAACGAACGGTACGAGAAGGTGACAGGGGCCAGAATTAACCGCGACAAGTCATCCGGCTTGCGGTTTAGGTGCCTGGAAGGGTGTTGCCCTCCCGGGGCCCTTCAGCTGGACGGACGGGCCGGTCAAAATCCTCGGAATTTGGTTCGGTCCGGACTTACAGCTGGAGAAAAACTGGTCGGAAATACTGGCAAAGGTCGGCGCGTCGGTCAAGACTCATGTCGACGGAGTCTTCCGGCAGCGCTTCGGGCGGAGGTGTAACACATACCTCTTTTTCCAAGATCCTTTACCGGCTGTCAGTACTTTGTGGCGACTGCGAGAAGGCGCTCGAGCGTTTGCTACTCTCCTCTGTCTGTGGAGAGGACGCAAACACATGGCGACAAAGGAGTCTGTTGCCTCCGTCCGTGTCAGGGTCTGGGATGCCACACTTGAGGAGCCATGTGCTCGCTTCGAGGTTGGCATTCCTCAGGCGCGTTGGAGGAAGATCGGTTACTTGCGGGGGTAGTGAGGACATGTTCCCTTGCCTTACCATCACTCCCCGACCCTATGGCTGACCGTCAGGCCTTGGGTGCGACCGAAATTCCCGCTCGAATGTCTGGCGGCCTTGCAAGCCATTCCATCGGTCTGTGCGACCTTCACGGCCTAGGAGACTCTTCTATCGGGGATTAGTGGAGGGTGCCGTGAAGGATAAGCTGTGTGGGAGTAAGCGCCCTGGCATGCGTCGAGAGTGGGAGTATCGCTCTCATTGGTCTTGGGTGCCAGGTGCGGATTGCCTCAGCAACTCTGGAGTTTTCCTGACCTGGCGATTACCTAAATGGTTTGTCTCCTCAATGACAGGCGTTTCGCAATGGCCCTGGCGGATTTGCCAGATTGTGAGCGTTGCAACCTTGAATTAAGGAGACGTCTGCGCACGCCTTTCCATTGTTCGCGCGTCTGCCCGCTGTGGGAGCATGTCGGCGAGTTGACTGCTTGCCGCGCCGCGGGAGCTTGTGCCTATTGACTGCGCATACGCTGTGGACAATGTGTCGCCCCCGTACTCTGGAGTGAAGCGGATGGTGTTTCTGACGCTACTGGCCACGGCTAGAATGGTGATTTGGACGACGCGACTGGAGGAAGTCTTGCGGGGGCGGCCGTCTTTCGGATCAGGATTCATCCGATATTTTGAGCACCAGCTCGAAATGAAGATTAGAACTGAACGGAAACGGCTGCATCCGACAGAGTTCGGCGAAAGGTGGATAAATGCGGCGAGCCCGGTTCGCGTGACTGGGGCTAGCCTTGATTTTCTTTTAGATCTGCTAGTCGCATCGGGGTGGATTCCTCTGGAACCCTCCCGCGGTTAAGGTAAGAAGTCTTTTTTTTTGTGTACCTAGTTAATGTGAGTGATTGAAGTTTGTCCTGGCCTGATCCCGGCTCCCACTGCTTTTGTTATGATCCAGTTCGGAGATCCCCATTGTCCATTGTTATTTTGTCCTGTCGGACTCTCGGCTGGGTCAGTCTTATATATTCTCCAGTCCAATTTATTTACCCGGTTCACTCCATTCCCCTTAGAAAGAGAGCGGTTTGATTTTGTCTCTCTGTGGTAGAATACAGTGGCCTCTTTAATTACGAGGGCGTGTTTGGGTCTTACTAACATTATGTATATATATTCATTTGTGTCTGTTTTGTTTTGGGGATTTTTTTGTTTCTTCACAACCCCTTCTCATCATATCATTTCATTAAAAAAATTTATACAGTTATTTTTGTAATTATTGTACATAGCAAAAAATTTTTATGTACATTTGGGGTGTTTTTTTGTAGGTCCCTGGTATGTTTTTGCGGTATTTTGGTGTTTGACAAGTATGAGTGTCGATGGACAAATTTTGTGGTGAATGAGAAGCATTGTAATGTATGCATGGGTCGTGAATCTGATTAGCTAGGTATAGGATAGAGTACTGAA
Source organism: Ascarosepion bandense (assembly GCA_037127315.1). Classification (NCBI taxonomy): domain Eukaryota; kingdom Metazoa; phylum Mollusca; class Cephalopoda; order Sepiida; family Sepiidae; genus Ascarosepion; species Ascarosepion bandense. The sequence continues at coordinate 18,203 of JBBBDQ010028274.1, read as the reverse complement.
GACCAACCCAAGTTTGCCCTCCTGTTTTCTATTCTGAGCCATAATTCTAACTTTGCAGAATAAATACACATACTTGCCTGCCACAGGAGATTTTGTTTGTCTTTTTTCTCTAACAATTTTTTCTGCTTCAGGACGTAGTCTCTTTGGGTGACACTGTGACTAGTGCAAATTCATCAGGGTTTAAGGCACAGATAGTGTGGAAGTAGTGGCCTTTATAAGGACGCGAAAAAAACACCAGGAAAGGCAGAGTAGTCGGTGAGTCCTTAGAGGAGGCCATGGCCTCACTTAGGCAGGAGGAGATTCTTCCTCCCACCACGGCGTCGGTGGTGGTGCGAGGGGGGATTGGGCATTACCGCTGCGGATCAACTTTCAGAAGCACCAGCAGACCCAGCATCCTCGAAACCCTCGACCTCTTGGGTGGGAAGGAGTGGCAAGAAACTCACAGTAAAAGGAGAAGAATATTACGAGCGGATGAAAACAAATACGCTGAATACATAAAAGGAACTGAGTTGGTCTCAGTGCCAGAAGAATTGGCACAAATTGAGGCCAAAATAATCACCTTGATAACTAAAGACCTAAAACTCAAAAAGATTGAGTCTCTAGAGAGGCCTTTGAGGATACACTTAAGGCACTAAAAATTGGCGCCAAGGCCGTAGCGAGGAGAAGCAATGCCGTATGGGACGTCTTGCTTGGCTCCGCTGAAGAGGCCAAAGTATGGTCGGTTTAGTCTTGGAGACTAAAACTCTCCAACTGTACACGGAGTATATGGGAGCCAGAAAAGTTAAAATTACTTTGCATGGCGTCCCCATGACATTGCTGAGGACCACGTCGGCGCTTTTTTTGCAAATTACGGAAAGGTGGCCGACGTCTCCTCGCTACGTGGTCGAAGGCGGCTTCTTCACAGGGGATATGACCTCCACGACCTTGCTGAAAAAGAGCATTGAGAAGATCCCAAATATCCTAACCTGCAGGGATCGGACAATATTTATTATTGTAGAAGGCAGAAAAGTCTGTTGTCAGGTCCAGTGGGTGGTGGAACACGTCGCAAAGACATGCCCGACCAAGAACCTGCCCCAAAGGCCCAACCAGCCAAAACAGAAGAAACAGCAAAACCTGCCCCAGTAACACCAGCAACACCAGCACTGGCAGCTAACAAGGAGGGCGAGTGGCAGGTGGTTACCAGGAAAAAGCAAAACGCCTTCTCCGGCGAGCAGCTGCTGCCTGCCAAGGGGCCGGCAAAACAACTCCACAAAGTGTTGCCTGACCAAGCAGAAGGAGTCCTCTGTGAGGGTGCCGGCCAAGGAGCCCACACCAAAAAAGTCGCCAACCAAACAGGAGAAGGAAAAGGCTTCTTCAAAATAGATGCACCAGAACCCATGGAAGGGGGAAGAGCGTCTTCTCAAACGCGGGAGAGAAGAGGAAGAAGAAAAACAAGACAACCCGAAGAGTAGGAGGAGAAGCAGGAGCACCGAGAGAAGAAAACCAGCCGACAGATGCTCGTCCTTACCGTATCCCCAGTAAGGTGGACTTATGCGGAGAAAGCAAGAAGCCTTCTCCTCCCCGCGCAAAGCTTCCTAGTCCCCAACCTTCAATTTGACTCCCCTTAAAAAAACACATATCTGCAACTCCTCTCCTCCTCTTCCTATGCCCACTCCCACCCGGGCAAAAAAGAAGAAAGCTCTACCCCCGCGGCGATGCCTTGATGAAAGTCGATGAGAACATTGTGGAGGAGTGGTCGTCACAGAGGCGCAAGCTTTAAAGCCACTCCTAAAACTGACTTCGGTCAACAACATGTCCACGGAAGACCCTAAAAACTTTTCCCCAGGCCCCAGGAGTTACGTCTTCGTTAGAAACACCGGGGGTAACCCGAGGGTCTGGGAACATATAGAACAAGTCCAGAAACATTATCCCAAAATCAGGATGGTGTCTGAAAACACTCCTGAACTCAAGAAGATGGTTGAAGAACCAGTTGGGAGGTTCCCAGTTTTACTCACCCCTGTTTATATAGGGTGGTGAAACTAACCTACCCTACGGACGTCGGCGGGATTGTCCTAGACGGACGGATTACGTCCGACATAGGAACGGGTTCCCTAGGGACAGTCCGTCGGGGTCCCTTCCACCAGAGATTTCATCCTCGGGTGTGACTAGTGCCTTTGCTGCATGCTTTGTTTTTCTTTTCAGGTCTAAGGAATGTCTATTAAGATAGCCAGCCTGAATGCGAAGGCCCGAGGGATCGGGGTAAGGCGCTCGCCTGCTTCGTGACCTCTTGTCCTTCGGCGTGGATGTGGCCGCGATCCAAGAGACTCACTTGTTTGCGAAGCCGATCTTCTGTGTGCTGTCTAACGACTTTGTCGTCTATTCAGCATATGGGAAAGGCGAATATGCCAGAGGTGCTTTGTTGGTCAAGCGTACCCTGGACGCGAGGATTGACCTTGTCCATGTCGGTGCCGAGGGCCGGCCGATCGTGGCCGATATTGCAGTGAAAGCAAGTCGTTCCGGCTGATTGTGGTTTATGCGCCCAATGTTCAAGGTGAGCGAGTCTCTTTCTTCGGCTGTTGGAGCCCCTTCATGGTGGATCCAACACGGCCAATCTTAGTTGGGGACTGAATGCCGTCCTGTAATCCCCCAAATGGGATAGAGAGGGAGGGGCGCTAGTGGGAGGAGTGTGATCGTAGCTCGGTTGATCTGATCGGCGAATTTGGTCTCGTCGATAGATACCGGGTCGATCATCCGGATGGGAGTATGTGGACGTGCTTGACTAGCCTCTACCCGGGTATCTGCGTACCTGGATAGGATGTTAGTGAGAGTGGCCGACATGGTGACTTCTTAGAATGTCCAACGTTCCACTGAGTTAGTTACTTCGACCACAAACTCGTTTGCGAGTTCGGAGTGGTGTTAGACTCAGGCCTAGGTTGGCTGGTTATTGGAAGTTCAATCAGTCCTTACTGGACAGGCGGGACTTTTCGTGACCAGCTGACAAAACTAGTTCAGCGGGCGTTAATTGGGCGAGTCATTGGGAGTAAGTGGTGGGTTAACCTTAAGGACTCCATTAGGCCTTGCCACCAAATATAGCCAGCGGCTCAAACTAGATAAGGTTGCGGAGGCAAAGACACTTAGAGCTAATTTCTCCCGGGCGGAGGCTGGTGGGGATCCCCTAGAAATAGCCTTAGCCAGGGAGGCCCTGGAGCGTCTGACTAGCGGGCGCTACATGGGTCAAGTAATTAGGCTAAGTTATAAGATGTCTTCCGAAGCTGTGGAAATGGGCGCAGAACTGCGCAAGGAAGAATTCCGCCAAGCCGGCGACTGCACATTCGAGAGGCGCGACCTGGAGGGGATGACCTCCTTAGGTCCACTGACGGCATGTGCGGGGCGTTCCGGCGGCATTTCGAACACCGTTTTACCAAGGAGCCCGGTCTCCGTGACGAGGAGTTTCCACAGCTATTTGGCTGACTTTCTCGGTTCTTGTCGGCTGAAGCGGCTAGTTGCGAAGGGGAGATTACGGAGGACGAAATCTACGCGGCTTTGAAGAAGGTCGGCAGTGGCAAGTCGCCAGGTTTGGATGGTTTGCCCTATGAATTGTACTTTGAGGATGTCGCACCTTTTTGTCCCGATCTTGGTTGTCGTGGGTTCAACCACTGGTTTCGGCAGGGGTCCATCCCCGGTCGGATCACTAGGGCGTGATCACGCTGTTGAGAAAAGGCAAGAAGGTTGGGAGGGATTAGATGATTTCAGGGCCCATAACTCTGCTAAACACAGAGTTTTCAAAAGATTTTGGCCAAGATCCTGACGAACCGCTTGCAGCTAGTTGCCGAGTCTCTGTTGGAACCGATCAGACTTGTTCAGGAAGGGGACGAACAATTCAGAGCAACCTGCACTTGATTCGCACGACTTGGCGAGGGTGTAGAAGACGACGACGAGGCTGCGTTGATCAATTTGGATCAGTCCAAGGCATTTGATAGGGATTGACCATATTACCTGGCTGCTGGTCCTGCAGGCCGCCGGATTCAAACCCGACTTCAGCCAGTTGATTAGCTCTACTGTATCGCTCCCCCAGGCTGTGGTACAGGTGAACGGGAAGTTGTCGGGCGCTTTCGCGCTGTCTAGGTCGGTCCGGGACAGGGTTGTCCACCGTCTCTCTCCTTTGGCGTCCTGGCGTTGGAGCCCCTCCTTCGCCGGCTGAGGGACGAGACTGGCAGTCCGGTCCTGCGTGGAATTGCTGTCCCTGGTGGAGCTCGAGCCAGGGTTTCCGCGTACGCTGATGACGTAATGACCTTGTGTCCTCCCGCGGGGACATAGAGGCGGTACAACAGGCGCTTGAACGGGTACGAGAAGGTGACAGGGGCCAGAATTAACCGCGACAAGTCATCCGGCTTGCGGTTAGTGCCCAAGGGTGTTTCCTCCCGGGGCCCTTTCAGTTTGGACGGACGGCCGGTCAAAATCCTCGGAATTTGGTTCGGTCCGGACTTACAGCTGGAGAAAACTGGTCGGAAATACCGGCAAAGGTCGGCGCGTCGGTCAAGACTTGGCGTCGACGGAGTCTCTCCGTAAAGGGCTTGGCGGAGGTGTGTAACACATACCTCTTTCCCAAGATCTCTTACTGGCTGTCAGTACTTTGGTAGCGATCATGAGAATAGAGCTGAGCGTTTGCTACTCTCTGTCTGTGGAGAGGATCGGCAAACACATGGTCGACAAGGAGTCTGTTGCCTCCGTCCGTGTCAAGGGTCTGGGGATGCCACACTTGAGGAGCCATGTGCTCACGCGAGGCTGGCATTCCTCAGGCGCGCGTTGGAGGAAGATCGGTTGTTTGCGTAGTGGAGGACATGTCTTGCCTTACCATCACTCCCCCGACCCTATGGCTGACCGCTTGCTTGGGTGCGACCGAAATTCCTGCTCGAATGTCTGGCGGCCTTGGTAAGCCATTCCACGGTCCAGTGACCTTTCACAGCCTAGGAGACTCTTCTATCGGGGATTAGTGAGGTGCCGTGAAGGATAAGCTGTGGAGTAAGCTCTCGGCATGTCGAGAGTGGGAGTATCGCTCCCATTGTTCGGCGCCAGGTGCGGATTGGCTCAGCAACTCTGAGTTTTCTCTGACCTGGCGATTGCTCTGAATGGTTTGTCTCTCAATGACAGGCGTTTCATGATGGGCCTGGCGGATTTGCCAGATTGTGAGCGTTGCAACCTTGGAATTAAGGAGACGTCTGCGCACGCCTTCATTGTTCGCGCGTTCGCCCGTTGTGGGAGCGTGTCGGCGAGTTGACTGCTCGTACGCGCCGCGGGAGCTTGTGCTCATTGACCGCGCATACGCTGTGGACAATGCGGCCGCCCCCGCACTCTGGAGTGAAGCGGATGGTGTTTCTGACGCTACTGGCCACGGCTAGAATGGTGATTTGGACGACGCGACTGGAGGAAGTCTTGCGGGGCGCCGTCTTTTTTCGATCAGGGATCTGATCCGATATTTTGAGCACCAGCTCAAAATGAAGATTGTGAACTGAACGGAAACGGCTGCATCCGACAGAGTTCGGCGTAGGTGGATAAATGCGGCGAGCCTGGTTCGCGTAACGGGGCTAGCCTTGATTTTCTTTAGATCTGCTAGTCGCATCGGGGTGGATTCTCTGGAACCCTCCCGCGGTTAAGGTAAGAAGCTCTTTTTTTGTGTACCTAGTTAATGTGAGTGACTGTGTTTGTCCTGGCCTGTTCCCGGCTCCACTGCTTTTGTTATGATCCAGTTCGAGATCCCCATTGTCCATTGTTATTTTGTCCTGTTTTACTCGGCTGTCAGTCTTATATATTCTCTGTGTCCACTTATTTTGGTCTAGTCACTCATTCCCTTAGAAAGAGAGCGGCTTGATTTTGTCTCTTCAGGCAGAATACAGTGCCTTCTTTACCATGTAGAGGGTAAAAGTTTGGGTCTTACTAACATTATATATATATATCATTTGAAATTGTTTTTGTTTTGGGGATTTTGTTTCTTCACAACTCCCCTTTCCCATCATATCATTTCAAAAAATTTATAAAGCTATTTTTGTAATTATTGTACATAGCAAAAAATTTTATGTACATTTGGGGTGTTTTTGTAGGTCCCTGGTATGTTTTTGCGGTATTTTGGTGTTTGACAAGTATGAGTGTCGATGGACAAATGCTTGTGGTGAATGAGAAGCATTGTAATGTATGCATGGGTCGTGAATCTGATTAGCTAGGTATAGGATAGAGTACTGAAGACCAACCCAAGTTTTGTTCCCCCTCCCGTTTTCGGCCTTGAGCCATAATTCTGTAACTTTGCAGAATAAATACACATACTTGCCTGCCACAGGAGATTTTGTTTGTCTTTTTTCTAACAATTTTTTCTGTTTCAGGACGTAGTCTCTTTGGGTGACACTGTGACTAGTGCAAATTCCATCAGGGTTTATAGCGCTGATAGTGTGGAAGTAGTGGCCTTTTATAAGGACGCGAAAACACCAGGAAAGGCAGAGTAGTCGGTGAGTCCTTAGAGGAGGCCATGGCCTCACTTAGGCAGGAGGAGACTCTTCCTCCCACCACGGCGTCGGTGGGAGGAAAGGAGGGGGATTGGGCATTACCGCCGCGGATCAATCCCCCTTCAGAAGTACCAGCAGATCCAGCATCCCCGAAACCCTCGACCTCTGGGTGGAAGGAGGGCAAGAAACTCACAGTAAAAGGAGAAGAATATTACGAGCGGATGAAAAACAAATACGCTGAATACATAAAAGGAACTGAGTTGGTCTCAGTGCCAGAAGAATTGGCACAAATTGAGGCCAAAATAATCACCTTGATAACTAAAGACCTAAAAACTCAAAAGATGATTGGAGTCTCTAGAGAGGTCTTTGAGGATACACTTAAGGCACTAAAAATTATGGCGCCAAGGCCGTAGCGAGGAGAAGCAATGCCGTATGGGACGTCTTGCTTGGCTCCGCTGAAGAGGCCAAAAGTATGGTCGGCTTAGTCTTGGAGACTAAAACTCTCCAACTGTACACGGAGTATATGGGGCAGAAAAGTTAAAATTACTTTGCATGGCGTCCCTGAACATTGCTGAGGACCACGTCGGCGCCTTTTTGCGGTCTGAAGGTGGCCGACGTCTCCTCGCTACGGTCGAAGGCAGGCTTTTTCACAGGGGATATGACCCTCCACGTGACCTTACCGAAAAAGAGCATTGAGAAGATCCCAAATATCCTAACCTGCAGGGATCGGACAATATTTATTATTGTGAAGGCAGAAAGCCTTGCTGTTGGGTCTGCGGGCGGCGGAACACGTCGCAGACATGCCCGACCAAAGAACCCGCCCCCAAAGCCCAACCAGCCAAACAGCAAGAAACAGCAAGACCTGCCCCAGTAACACCAGCAACACCAGCACCGGCAGCTAACAAGGAGGGCGAGTGGTGGCAGGTGGTTTGCAGGGAAAAAGAAACAAAAACGCCTTCTCCGGCGAAGGTGCCGCCGCCTGCCAAGGGGCCGGCAAACAAACTCCTGCCAAAGTGCTAGCTCCGACCAAGCAGAAGGAGTCCCTGTGAGGGTGCCGCAGGTAAAGGAGCCCACACCAAAAAAGTCGCCAACCAAACAGGAGAAGGAAAAAGCTTCTTCCCCCCAAAATAGATGCAGAACCCATGGAAGTGGGAAGAGCGTCTTCCTTAAAACGCGGAGAGAAGAGGAAGAAGAAAAACAAGACAACCCGAAGAGTGGGGAGGAGAAGCAGGAGCACCGAGAGAAGAAAACCAGCCGACAGATGCTCGTCCTTACCGGTATCTGATAAGGGGTGGACTTATGCGGAGAAAGCAAGAAGCCTTCCCTCCTCGCGCAAGCTTCCCAGTCCCCAACCTTCAATTTGACCCCACCCCCTTAAAAAACACATGTCTACCACCGCTCTCCCTCTCCCTCTCCCCCCTCTCCTATGCCCACTCCCACCCGAGCCAAAAAAGAAGAAAACCCTACCCCAAGGCGATGCCTTGATGAAAATCGATGAGAACATTGTGGAGGAGTGGTCGTCACAGGCAAGCTTCTAAAGCCCTCCTAAAGGCGACTTCGGTCAACAACATGTCCACGGAAGACCCTAAAAACTTTTCCCAGGCCCCAGGAGTTATTACCCTCGTTAGAAACACCGGGGGTAACCTGAGGGTCTGGGAACATATAGAACAAGTCCAGAAACATATCCAAAATCAGGATGGTGTCTGAAAACACTCCTGAACTCAAGAAGATGGCCAAGAACTGTGCTGGGAGGTTCCCAGTTTTGCTCCACCCTGCTTATATAGGGTGGTAAAACTAACCTGCCCTACGGACGTCGGCGGGATTGTCCTAGACGGACGGATTACGTCCGACATAGGAACGGGTTCCCTAGGACAGTCCGTCGGGGTCCTTCCACCAGAGATTTCTATCCGGTATGTGACTAGTGCCTTTGTTGCATGTTTTTTGTTTTTCTTTTTCAGGTCTAAGGAATGTCTATTAAGATAGCCAGCCTGAATGCGAAGGGCCTGAGGGATCGGGAGTAGGCGGCTCGCCTGCTTCGTGACCTCTTGTCCTTCGGCGTAGATGTGGCCGCGATCCAAAGACTCCCACTTTGTTTACGAAGCCGACTCTTGTGTGCTGTCTAGCGACTTTGTCGTCTATTCAGCATATGGGGTTAGCAGCATGCCAAGAGAAGAGGTGTTTCTTTGCTGGTCAAGCGTACCCTGGACGCGAGGATTGGCTTATTGTCCATGTCGGTGCCGAGGGCCGGCTGATCGTGGCCGATATTGCAGTGAAAAGCAAGTCGTTCGGCTGATTGTGGTTTATGCGCCCAATGTTCAAGGTGAGCGAGTCTCTTTCTTTCATTGGAGCCCTTCATGATGGATCCAACACGGCTAGTCTTAGTTGGGGACTGGAATGCCGTCCTAACCCCAAATGGGATAGAGGGAGGGGCGCTAGTGGGAGGAGTGGTGATCGTAGCCTGGTTGATCTGATCGGCAGATTTGGTCTCGTCGATAGATACCGGGTCGATCATCCGGATGGGGAGTATGTGGACGTGGGCACTTAATTGGCCTTCTACCCGGGTATCTGCGTACCTGGATAGGATGTTAGTGAGAGTAGCCGACACAGACTTCTTAGAATGTCAACGTTCCACTGGTTAGGCTACTCGGACCACAAACTCGTTTGTGCCGGAGTGGTGTTAGACTTTAGGCCTGGGTTGGCTGGTTATTGGAAGTTCAATCGAGTCCTTACTGGACAGGCGGGACTTTCGCTGACCAGCTGACAAAACTAGTTCAGCGGGCGTTAATTGGGCGAGTCATTGGGAGTAAGTGGTGATTTAACCTTAGGACTCCATTAGGTCTTTCGCCACCAAATATAGCCAGCGGCTCAAAACTAGATAAGGCTGCGGAGGCAAAGACACTTAGAGCTAATTTCTCCCGGGCGGAGGCTGGTGGAATCCTAAATAGCCTTAGCCAGGAGGCCCTGGAGCGTTCGACTAATGAGGCGCATTACTTGGATCAAGTAATTGGGCGTTAAGTTAAATAGAATATCTTCGAAGCTGTGAAAATGGGCGCAGAACTGCGCAAGGGAAAATTCGCCAAGCCGGCGACCGGTACATTCGGTTGCGCGACCCGGAACATCTCCTTAAGTCCACTGACGACATGTGCGGGGCGTTCCGGCAACATTTCGAACACCGTTTTACCAAAGAACCCGGTCTCCGTGACGAGGAGTTTCACAGCTATTTGGCTGACTTTCCCCGGCTCTTGCCGGCTGAAGCGGCTAGCTGTGAAGGGGAGATTACGGAGGACGAAGTCTACGCGGCTTTGAAGAAGGTCGGCGGTGGCAAGTCGCCAGGTTTGGATGGTTTGCCCTATGAATTGTACTTGAGGATGTCGCACCTTTTTGTCCCGATCTTGGCTGTCGTGTTCAACCACTGGTTTCGGCAGGGGTCCATCCCAGTCGGATCACCGGGGGCGTGATCACGCTGTTGAAAAAGGCAAGAAGATTTGGGGAGAAATTAGATGATTACGAATATAACTCTGCTAAACACAGAGTTAAAGATTTTACAACCAAGATCCTGACGAACCGCTTGCACACAGCTAGTTGCCAGTCTCTGTTGGAACCAGATCAGACTTGTTCTGTGAGGACGAACAATTCAAACAACCTGCACTTGATTCGCACGATCATAGAGGGTGTAGAAGACGACGACGAGGCCGCGCTGATCAATTTGGATCAGTCCACGGGCATTTGATAGGATTGACCATGGCTACCTGGCTGCTGTCCTGCAGGCCGCCGGATTCAAACCCGACTGGCCGCTGGATTGGCCTTCTGTATCGCTCCCCAGGCTGTGGTACAGGTGGGAACTGAGAAGCTGTCAGACGCTTTCGCGCTGTCTAGGTCGGTCCGACAGGGTTGTCCACTGTCTTCTCTCCTTTATGTCTTGGCGTTGGAGCCCCTCCTTCGCCGGCTGAGGGACGAGACTGGCGGTCGGTCCTGCGTGGAATTGCTGTCCCTGGTGGAGCTCGAGCCGGGGTTTCCGCGTACGCTGATGACGTAACGACCTTTGTGTCCTCCCGCGGGGACATAGAGGCGGTACAACAGGCGCTTGAACGGTACGAGAAGGTGACGGGGGCCAGAATTAACCGCGACAAGTCATCCGGCTTGCGGTTAGGTGCCTGGAAGGGTGTTTCCCTCCCGAGACCCTTCAGCTGGACGGACGGGCGGTCAAAATCCTCGGAATTTGGTTCGGTCTAGGACTTACGGCTTCAAACTTTAGTCGGAAATACTGGCAAAGGTCAGCGCGTCGGTCAAGACTTGGCGTCGACGGAGTCTCTCCGTAGAGGGGCTTGGCGAGTGTGTAGCATACCTCTTTCCCAAGATCCTTTACCGGCTGTCAGTACTTCCCCTTTGTGGCGATCATGAGAAGGCGCTCGAGCGTTTGCTACTCTCCTGTCTGTGGAGAGGACGCAAACACATGGTCGACAAAGGAGTCTGTTGCCTCCGTCCGTGTCAAGGGGGTCTGGGGATATACACTTGAGGAGCCATGTGCTCGCTTCGAGGGTTGGCATTCCTCGGGCGCGCGTTGGAGGAAGATCGGTTGCTTGCGGGGGTAGTGAGGGACATGTTCCTTGCCTTACCATCACTCCCCCGACCCTATGGCTGACCGTCGAGCCTTGGAGGCGACAGAATTCCTGCTCGAATGTCTGGCAGCCTTGCAAGCCATTCCACAGTCCCAGTGACCTTTCGCAGCCTGGGAGACTCTTCTATCGGGGATTAGTGGAGGGTGCCGTGAAGGATAAGCTGTGGAGTAGGCTCGGCATGTCGAGAGTGGGTATCGCTCTCATTGGTCTTGGGCGCCAAGTGCGGATTGGCTCGGCAACTCTGAGTTTTCTCTGACCTGGCGATTGACTCAGAATGGTTTGTCTCTCAATGACAGGCGTTCCGCGATGGGCCTGGCGGATTTGCCAGATTGTGAGCGTTGCAACCTTGGAATTAAGGAACGTCTGCGCACGCCTTCTTCCATTGTTCGCGCGTTCGCCCGTTGTGGGAGCGTGTCGGCGAGTTGACTGCTCGTATCGCGCCGCGGAGCTTGTGCTCATTGACCGCGCATACGCTGTGGACAATGTGTCGCCCCCGTACTCTGGAGTGAAGCGGATGGTGTTTCTGACGCTACTGGCCACGGCTAGAATGGTGATTTGGACGACGCGACTGGAGGAAGTCTTGCGGGGCGGCCGTCTTTCAGAATAAGGATCTAATCCGATATTTTGAGCACCAGCTCAAAATGAAGATTAGAAACTGAACGAAGCAACTGCATCCGACAGAGTTCGGCGAAAGGTGGATAAATGCGGCGAGCCTGGTTCGCGTGACTGGGGCTAGCCTTGATTTTTCTTTTTAGATCTGCTAGTCGCATCGGGGTGGATTCCTCTGGAACCCCTCCCGCGGTTAAGGTAAGAAGTCTTTTTTGTGTACCTAGTTAATGTGAGTGATTATTTGTCTAGCCTGATCCAGCTCTGCTTTTTGTTATGATCCAGTTCAGGATCCCATTGTCCATTTGTTATTTTGTCCGTTTGACTCTCGGCTGGGTCGGTCTTATATATTCTCCAGTCCAATTTATTTTTACCGGTTCACCCATTCCCCTTAGAAGAGAGCGGCTTGATTTTGTCTCTTCAGGCAGAATACAGTGGCCTCTTTAATTACGGTGTGTTTGGGTCTTACTAACATTATGTATATATATTCATTTGAAATTGTTTTTGTTTTGGGGATTTTTTGTTTCTTCACAACCCCTTCCCATCATATCATTTCATTAAAAAAATTTATAAAGCTATTTTTTGTAATTATTGTACATAGCAAAAATTTTTATGTACATTTGGGGTGTTTTTGTAGGTCCCTGGTATGTTTTTGCGGTATTTTGGTGTTTGACAAGTATGAGTGTCGATGGACAAATTTTTGTGGTAAATGAGAAGCATTGTAATGTATGCATGGGTCGTGAATCTGATTAGCTAGGTATAGGATAGAGTGCAGACCAACCCAAGTTTTGTTCCCCTCCCGTTTCGGCCTTGAGCCATAATTCTGTAACTTTGCAGAATAAATACACATACTTGCCTGCCACAGGAGATTTTGTTTGTCTTTTTTCTAACAATTTTTTCTGTTTCAGGACGTAGTCTCTTTGGGTGACACTGTGACTGATGTAATTCCATCAGGGTTTATAGCGCTGATAGTGTGGAAGTAGTGGCCTTTTATAAGGACGCGAAAACACCAGGAAAGGCAGAGTAGTCAGTGAGTCCTTAGAGGAGGCCATGGCTCACTTAGGCAGGAGGAGACTCTTCCCTCCACGGCGTCGGTGGGAGGGAAAGGAGGGATTGGGCAGGCCCGCCGCGGATCAATCCCCCTTCAGAAGTACCAGCAGATCCAGCATCCCCGAACCCTCGGTATCTGAGGTGGAAGGGCAAGAAACTCACAGTAAAAGGGAGAAGAATATTACGAGCGGATGAAAAACAAATACGCTGAATACATAAAAGGAACAGAGTTGGTCTCCAATATGAAGAATTGGCACAAATTGAGGCCAAAATAATCACCTTGATAACTGAGAACCCTAAAAACTCAAAAGATGATTGGGTCTCTAGAGGCCTTTGAGGATACCTTGAGCACTAAAGTGGCGCCAAGGCCGTAGCGAGAGAAGCAATGCCGTATGGGACGTCTTGCTTGGCTCCGCTGAAGAGCCCAAAAATATGGTCAGCTTCGTCTTGGAGACTAAAACTCTCCAACTGTACACGGAGTATGTGGGAGCCAGAAAAGTTAAAATTACTTTGCATGGCGTCCCTATGGACATTGCTGAGGACCACGTCGACGCCTTTTGCAAATTGCGGAAGGTGGCCGACGTCTCCTCGCTGCGGTCGAAGGCGGGCTTCTTCACAGGGAATGCGGCCCTCCGTGACCTTGCCGAAAAGAAGCATTGAGAAGATCCCAAATATTCTAACCTGCAGGGATCGGACAATATTTATTATTGTAGAAGGCAGAAAGCCTTGCTGTTGGGTCTGCGGGGCGGCAGAACACGTCGCAAAGACATGCCGACCAAGAACCCGCTACAAAGAGGCCAGCAGCCAAACAGCAAGAAGCAACCAAAACCTGCCCCAGTGACACCAGCTTCAACACCAGCACCGGCAGCTAACAAGGAGGGCGAGTGGCAGGTGGTTGCAGGAAAAAAGCAAAAACGCCTTCTCCGGCGAAGGTGCCGCCGCCTGCCAAGGGGCCGGCAAAACAAACTCCAGCCAAAGTGCTGGCTCCGACCAAGCAGAAGGAGTCCCTGTTGAGAGTGCCGCAGGTAAAGGGCCCCACACAAAAAAGTCGCCAACCAAACAGGCGAAGGAAAAGGCTTCTTCCCCCAAAATAGATGCACCAGAACCCATGGGAAGTGGGAAGAGCGTCTTCCTTAAAACGCGGGAGAGAAGAGGAAGAAGAAAAACAAGACAACCCGAAGAGTAGGAGGAGAAGCAGGAGCACCGAGGAAGGGGGAAACCAGCCGACAGATGCTCGTCCTTACCGGTATCCCCAGTAAGGTGGACTTATGCGGAGGAGAAAGCAAGAAACCTTCCCTCCTCCCCGCACAAAGCTCCCCAGTCCCCAACCTTCAATTTGACCCCCCTTAAAAAACACATATCTGCAACTCCCTCTCCCTCCCCCTCTCCTATGCCCACTCCCACCCGGGCAAAAAAGAAGAAAGCCCTACCCCAAGGCGATGCCTTGATGAAAGTCGATGAGAACATTGTGGAGGAGTGGTCGTCACAGGGAGCGCAAGCTTCTAAAGCCTCCTAAAACTGACTTCCAGTCCAACTGGCATGTCCACGGAAGACCCTAAAAACTTTCCCAGGCCCAGGAGTTATTACCCTCGTTAGAAACACCGAGGGTAACCTGAAAGTCTGGGAACATATAGAACAAGTCCAGAAACACTATCCCAAATCAGGATGGTGTCTGAAAACACTCCTGAACTCAAGAAGATGGCCAAGAACTGTGCTGGGAGGTTCCCAGTTTTACTCCCTGCTTATATAGGGTGGTAAACTAACCTGCCCTACGGACGTCGGCGGGATTGTCCCTAGACGGACGGATTACGTCCGACATAGGAACAGGTTCCCTAGGACAGTCCGTCGGGGTCCCTTCCACCAGAGATTTCTATCCGGTATGTGACTAGTGCCTTTGTTGCATGTTTTTTGTTTTTCTTTTTCAGGTCGAGAATGTCTAATGAATAGCCAGCCTGAATGCGAAGGGCCTGAGGGATCGGGGTAAGGCAGCTCGCCTACTTCGTGACCTCTTGTCCTTCGGCGTGGATGTGGCCGCGATCCAAGAGACGCACTTTGTTTGCGAAGCCGACTCTTGTGTGCTGTCTAACGACTTTGTCGTCTATTCAGCATATAGGAGTTGGCATGCCAGAGGTGTTTCTTTGCTGGTCAAGCATGCCCTGGACGCGAGGATTGACCTTGTCCATGTTGGTGCCGAGGGCCGGCTGATCGTGGCCGATATTGCAGTGAAAAGCAGCCGTTCCGGCTGACGTGGTTTATGCGCCCAATGTTCAAGGTGAGCGAGTCTCTTTCTTTCTTCGGCTGCTGGAGCCCTTCATGGTGGATCCAACACGGCTAATCTAGTTGGGGACTGGAATGCCGTCCTAACCCCCAAATGGGATAGAGTGGGCGCTAGTGGGAGGAGTGGTGATCGTAGCCTGGTTGATCTTGATCGGCGAATTTGGTCTCGTCGATAGATACGGGTCGATCATCCGGATGGGAGTATGTGGACGTGGGCGCTTAATTGGCCTTCTACCCGGGTATCTGCGTACCTGGATAGGATGTTAGGAGAGGCTGACATAGACTTAGAAGGTCCAACGTTCCACTGGTTAGGCTACTCGACCACAAAACTCGTTTGTGCCCGGAGTGGTGTTAGACTTTAGGCCTAGGTTGGCTGGTTGAAGTTCAATCAGTCCTTACTCGAGACAGGCGGGACTTTCGTGACCAGCCGACAAAACTGGTTCAGCGGGCGTTAATTGGGCGAGTCATTGGGAGTAAGTGGTGGGTTAACTCGCGATTCCATTAGGTCTTTCACACTGTAAACATAGCCAGCGGTCAACCAGATAAGGTTGCGAGGCAAAGACACTTAGAGCTAATTTTTCCCGGGCGGAGGCTGCGGGGATCCCCTAGAAATAGCCTTAGCCAGGGAGGCCCTGAGCGTTCGACTAGCGGGCGCTACATGGGTCAAGTAATTAGGGCTAAGTTAAGTAAGATGTCTTCCGAAGCTGTGAAAATGGGCGCAGAACTGCGCAAGGAAGAAATCGCCAAGCCGGCGACCGGTAATATCTGAGGAAAAGGACCCGGGAGGACATCTCCTAGTCCACTGACGACATGCGAGGCGTTCCGCAGCATTTCGAACACCGTTTTACCAAGGAGCCCGGTCTCCGTGACGAGGAGTTTCACAGCTATTTGGCTGACTTTCCCGGCTCTGCCGGCTGAAGCGGCTAGTTGTGAAGGGGAGATTACGGAGGACGAAATCTACGCGGCTTTGAAGAAGAAGGTCGGCAGTGGCAAGTCGCCAGGTTTGGATGGTTTGGCCCCATGAATTGTACTTGAGGATGTCGCACCTTTTGTCCCGATCTTGGCTGTCGTGTTCAACCACTGGTTTGCGGGTCCATCCTCATTTGGATCACCAGGGGCGTGATCACGCTGTTGAGAAAAGGCAAGAAGGTTGGGAGGGAATTAGATGATTACAGGCCCATAACTCTGCTAAACACAGAGTTAAAGATTTTGGCTAAGATCCTGACGAACCGCTTGCAGCTAGTTGCCGAGTCTCTGTTGGAAACCGGACTGACTTGTTCTGTGAAGGACAACAATTCAGAGCAACCTGCACTTGATTCGCACGATCATAGAGGGTGTAGAAGACGACGACGAGGCCGCGCTGACTGGACTGATCAGTCCAAGGCATTTGATAGGATTGACCATGGCTACCTGGCTGCTGTCCTGCAGGCCGCCGGATTCAACCCGACTTCCAGCCGCTGGATAGCTTTCCATCGCTCCCCCAGGCTGTGGTACAGGTGAACGGGGAAGCTGTCGGGCGCTGCGCTGTCTAGGTCGGTATCCGTGGTTGTTCTCCCACTGTCTTCTCCTTTTACGTCTTGGCGTTGGAGCCCCTCCTCGCCGGCTAAGGGACGAGACGGGCAGTCCGGTCCTGCGGGAATTGCTGTCCCTGGTGGAGCTCGAGCCAGGGTTTCCGCGTACGCCGATGACGTAACGACCTTTGTGTCCTCCCGCAGGGACATAGAGGCGGTACAACAGGCGCTGAACGGTACGAGAAGGTGACAGGGGCCAGAATTAACCGCGACAAGTCATCCGGCTTCAGGTTAGGTGCCTGGAAGGGTGTTTCCTCCCAAATTTCTTCAGTTGGACGGACGGGCCGGTCAAAACTCGGAATTTGGTTCGGTCCGGACTTACAGCTGGAGAAAAACCGGTCGAAATACTGGCAGTCGGCGCGTCGGTCAAGACCGGCGCCGACGGAGTCTCTCCGTAAAGGGCTTGGCGGAGGTAACACATACCCTTTCCCAAGATCCTTTACTGGCTGTCAGTACTTCCCCTTGTGACGATCATGAGAGGGCGCTCGAGCGTTTGCTACTCTCCTGTCTGTAGAGAGGACGGGCACATGGTCGACAGCAGTCTGTTGCCTCCGTCCGTGTCAAGGGGGTCTGCCGCACGTGAGGAGCCATGTGCTCGCTTCGAGGTTGGCATTCCTCAGGCGCGCGTTGGAGGAAGATCGGTTGCTTGCGGGGGTAGTGAGGGACATGTTCCCTTGCCTTACCATCACTCCCCCGACCCTATGGCTGACCGTCAGGCCTTGGGTGCGACCGAACCCTGCTCGAATGTCTGGCGGCCTTGCAGGCCATTCCACGGTCCAGTGACCTTTCAGCCTAGGAGACTTCTCTATCGGGGATTAGTGGAGGGTGCCGTGAAGGATAAGCTGTGGAGTAAGCTCGGCATGTCGAGAGTGGAGTATCGCTCTCATTGGTCTTGGGCGCCGGGTGCGGATTGGCTCAGCAACTCTGAGTTTTCTCTGACCTGGCGATTGGCTCGGGAATGGTTTGCCCCAATGACAGGCGTTTCGCAAATGCTCGGCCTGGCGGATTTGCCAGATTGTGAGCGTTGCAAACTTGAATTCGCGAGACGTCTGCGCACGCCTTCTTCCATTGTTCGCGCGTTCGCCCGTTGTGGGAGCATGTCGGCGAGTTGACTGCTCGCATCGCGCCGCGGGAGCTTGTGCTCATTGACCGCGCATACGCTGTGGACAATGTGTCGCCCCCCGTACTCGGAGTGAAGCGGATGGTGTTTCTGACGCTACTGGCCACGGCTAGAATGGTGATTTGGACGACGCGACTGGAGGAAGTCTTGCGGGGCGGCTGCTCGGATCAGGATCTATCCGATATTTTGAGCACCAGCTCAAATGAAGATTAGAACTGAACGGAACGGGCTGCACCCGACAGAGTTCGGCGAAAGGTGATAAATGCGGCGAGCCTGTCTGCGTGACTGGGGCTAGCCTTGATTTTCTTTTAGATCTGCTAGTCGATCGGGGTGGATTCCTCTGGAACCTCCTCCCGCGGTTAAGGTAAGAAGTCTTTTGTGTACCTAGTTAATGTGAGTGATTGTGTTTGTCCTGGCCTGTTCCCGGCTCCACTGCTTTTGTTATGATCCAGTTCGAGATCCTCATTGTCCATTGTTATTTTGTCCC
>JBBBDQ010028273.1:0-45021 GCA_037127315.1 Ascarosepion bandense | reverse complement strand
CGTGTTAGAAGAGATTAAGAAAATATTTTTTAAATAATTAGAAAATAATTTGATCTTTCTCCTTGATAATAACAGAAACATTTCAATGGAAAAATTTCGTTTTTATTAAGTATGGAGTTTTTTTTATTCATACTGTGCTATTTTTTTTTTTACCCCCAAGCATATCATCAACCCGCCATTCCATTTTCGGGGCAATACAAGACGTAATTTTTAGCTGTTATTTTAAATGCTATTAGACAAACCTGTGCAATTAGGTCGGTAATGTTTTAGTTCCTGACCACTGACAATACTTTTCTCTTTTTTTAACGTGGATACTCAATGTCATCAAACTGCACAATTCCTTTCCCCTACGGATGCAACAACTGAGTTATTTTTTATCGATCTTCGCCTAGATATTATTTTATTCAAACACCAACGTAGAAGGCCAACAAGAATTTTACTTGGATTCACAAATAAAATTCATATTTATGTGTATTTCTCGTCGTAAGTTTTTCATAATTTAGTTAATCAGCACTTCATAAATATGAAGGCCAATCATTTTTTCTTCTTCCCTCAGAAGTCGGTATTGCCAGAAATTCACAATACCCAAAATTTAATATGAAATTTTACAAATTAACATCTTACGCGATTTTTTGTTTAAATTTTAAAATAATTAGCATTTCCAATGAGCAAAATATAAACTATTTTGAAACTAAAAGGAATTCATTAAATCGCTAATAATCACTGATTTTAGAGCCATTTTAGTTTTCTATCAAGATAGTAATTCTTATTAAAACATCTTTCAAAAATAAAATGTTCCTTTCTGAAATATTTGGCGAATATTGGCTGATTTAAAGTTTAATTAATTCGATTTGAAACAAATACAAATTACTTTCAGTTTAAAATAATGCATTTTTAAATACTGAGGTAGGTATTTACTTATGGTGTTGACAAGGTGGTAAATTTATTTCAATTCTTATGGGTGATATCTGGAAAAAATAGTTGAATATAACATGAGCGCATTTTTGTAATATAATTTTTAACTACCCAGTTTTAACTTTACAAATTTTAAAAAATATTTAC
Organism: Ascarosepion bandense; assembly: GCA_037127315.1. Taxonomy (NCBI): domain Eukaryota; kingdom Metazoa; phylum Mollusca; class Cephalopoda; order Sepiida; family Sepiidae; genus Ascarosepion; species Ascarosepion bandense. The sequence goes on along the minus strand of JBBBDQ010028273.1, from coordinate 43,959 downwards.
GCTGTTTATTGAATTAAGAAAATATTTAAATATTTGGTGTCGCTGTTTGTAGTAAGCTTTTTCATTTGTGATTAGTCAATATAATTTTAGTTAAAAATATCATCTAATTGGTATTAATATATCAAAATATCCTCTGCAAATATTCTTGAAGTAATTTACAAAAATAGTGAACGGTTGTTGAGATTAACTACGGATGCACTGACTCGTAATATTTTCCGCTTTTTAGTTGTCATTCACCTTGCAGTGGTTACGTCGCAGTTGAGGGGAACTGATTGAAAGAGCAAATGTATCTCTCGTATATTTATTTTTCTACAGATTTTGTTGAAGAATTAACCAATATATTACAAGTTAATATTTCGAGTAAAAAGATTTTTCTGTCATAAGGAATTTGAGTTGTAGGGGCCTCGGTTGTGTGTCAAATTGGCCTTGTGCCAAACACAACCGACGTCCCCACAATTTTAAATATCAGAAGGTTGAAGGTTGGATGTTGAAATGTGGAAGAATAAAATATTTCGTTTTGTATGTTAAATTAAAATTTTATTAAATTAACAGAATAACATGAATGTAAGAAAATGTTCAAAGAGAAAAAAATGTACGTAGTTAAATGTTCCAAAGAAATAGTAAGCAATTAAATGAATCCAGCTTATTTTTCATAGTAGCAGAATGTGTGTGTGTAGAAAGATTAAAAGATTAGCATTAAAGACTGTGTTTCCTTCATTTTTATGACCGGAGAGAAAGTGAAAAGGAAGGTAAAGCAACAAAGGAAAACAAGAGAGAAAGAAATAAATGAGTAGAAAGAGCCAATGAAAAACGGCTCAGAAAGAAATAAACCCCAAATTTAGAAGTAAAATATAGGCAGGTACATATATCGGTCACGTGACGTCGGGTCTCCTTTCTTTCTTTCCTCTTTGTTTTTATTTCCTCTATGTCCTTTTCTTTCCACCATTTTGTTTTCTCATCTTTCCTATCCTTTTTACCTCGTACGAATTTTTTTTTTTGCAATAATAAAAGGATGTGAATTTTCATTAATTTTCTTTTAAAAAACAACATTCATTACCATCATTATTGACTACCTGATGAGATATTGTTCTTCCAAAGTCGAAAGAAAATGTACAATTTTGTAGTAGATTGCTGTTTGTGCATGTTCTAAAGTATTATATATATATATATATATATATATATATATATATATAAATGCAGATCACATTTAGGTCGGATAGCTAATTCAAGATGTCACTATTATTTATTTATATATATATATATATATAAAGCTGTTTTTTTTTACCTAATTGCTTTTCATTAGGTACCATCATGGACTTCATGATGTGTAGAACCCCGAAAAAACGTATTTTTAAACAATGTCTTTTTGAATTCAAATTTTGGTTTTATTTGAAAGATAATCTAAAGCTAATCTATAAAAAATGACTACGTAAAAAAACGTTTTTAAACATTAAAAAAAGATTAGCACAGTTGCATCATTTACTGATCTTCTATTATAAATTTAAAAAAAGTAAAAGAAATAAATTTAAAAATGAAAAATAGTCATATTTATTCTACAGATAAGTTATAAACTTGAAGTAAATTAGTAAATATCAGTATTAACCGGACTTTATAAAAATAATTCTTACATTTTGCTTAAAATATTGGCAAAATAATATTTAAACATGGCAACGAACGAACAAATAAATTCATAAGTCATCAATAGTAGTAATAAAAAAGAAATAAAAAAAACTGTCATGGCCAAAGCGCGCGTAATTCTTTTAGTGTCACCCCAGAGCGTACTTAAAATTTTAAAAAGTGTGCAGGATCGAAAGGGCTGTAATCTAGAAATTAGTATTGTTTACCTTTTAAAATAAATTATCTTATAAAATTAACCCTGTATAACCAATTATTTCAGAAAAAGAAAAAAATACAAGAACATTATGCACTTTTATTCTTAACTTACTACTATTGACTGTTCTAATATTTAATTCATTGCTATTATTATTTATTTTTAAGGAATTTTCTTACCAGTTTGATATTAAAATTTTGGGTGCTTGGTAATCCAATTTCAATATTTGGTGTGTACTGTTTAATTGTACTGTTGCAATTTTTTTGTCATTCGTAAAGTTTAAGGTGTAAAAGATAATATTGCACTGAAAAAAGTTCAAAAAATTTGATAATGAACAGGTGGCGGTAATGTCGTACCGGCGATTGGTTTCAAAATGGAGGCTCGATTTACTATAACGTTGTATGAGAAACTTATCCACCCAGAAAATGTTTAAATATTGAATTTTTTCAAAACTTTCAATCGTAAAGCTGGGAATCGATAGGACTGCGCTGAAAAAAAGTTATGAAAAACAGCAAAATTAAACGGGGTGGTAGTCTGTTTCAAATCCAACGAAATTTTTTCTTTTATCCAATTTTCAGAATATCATTTTAAAAATTTGAATATAATCGCAGTCATGACGCAAAATGACACCCTATCTATGTAATCTGCTGTTTGAATCGACAGCCTACAATTTCAAATTATTCTTTTAACTTAATAATTTTTCACTAATTTGGAAAAGCCAAATTTTGTCGATCAACACATTCAAATTTCGAGTAACAGGCTTTTTATACTATTTTCTGTTTTAAAACTAATCGTAAATTGACAGAAAAGATTTTTCGTAATGAATAACGAATAAAGATATTAAAAGTACAATTTAAAAGTGCTTTTTTGTTCGAAAAGGCAAATTGTTTAAAAAATAGTTTACAAACGAAACAAAAAATGAGCTTAAAATGAATAGCTAAGGGGAGATAACTATTTATTTTTGCTAGCCACAAATTTACCAGTTCTCTCTCTCTTATTGCATCTTTACTTAATTTTAATAAACAAAATAAAATAAATATAATTAAGCTTAGAATTTCTAAAAATATTTGTGAACCCATAATACTGATTATTTCAAAATTATTTTATTCAAATGCTTATTAGAATTTTTTACCATGTAAAAATATCACTTTTTTTTAGGGAAGAAGACAAAAAAGATTGCCCTTCTTATTTATGAAGGGTTGATTAACAAAATTATTAAAAACGTACGGCGTGAAATACACATAAAATATGAATTTTATTTATGAATGTAAGTAAAATTATTGTTGGCCTTCTAAGTTTGGTGTTTGAATGATTAATATCTTGGCGAAGATCCATAAAAAATGACTCAGTTGTTGCATCTGTAGGAGAAAAGAAATGTGCAGTTTGACGACATTGATTATTTCAGTGAAGAATAGAGAAAAGTATTGTCAGTGGTCAGGAAGTAGAACATTACCGACCTAATTGCATGGATTTGTAACGAGTCTAATAGCATTTAGGATAATGACTGAAAGTTACCTCCCTTGTATAGCTCCACAAATGGCAGTGAAAAGAAAATGGAAAGACGGGTTGATGATATTCTTGGAGATATCTCCACTAAATCGCTGAAAAATAGTGCAGTATGAATAAAAAATGCCCCAAACTCAATAAAAACGAAGTTTTTCCATCAAAATGTTTCTGTTATTATCAAGAGGTAAAAATCAAGGTATATTTTAAATATATAAAAAAAAATTTCTTAATTTCTTCTAAAACGTTAGAAATTTTGTTAAAAATCTGGTTTTGATTTGAGTTAGTGGGTAACCAAATCGTTACGAGATTTTCCAATGGAAAAGGTAACATTACATAACTGCTTTTTAAAATTGATAAGAAATTTTGTAGCTGATTTGAAAAATATCCTTCTTGATATCATCCGTTCTGCTCTCAGTATCTGTTTACTCATGACATCATAGTAAATCTGATTTGATAAGATAAAATTGGCAGCTGGTTTCAAAGATGACCTTCTTGATATCAATTCTCAACACATTTACTCCTTTCTTAAATGTAAATCTGATAGATTTGATAAGTTCAAAGTATTAGCTAATTTTAAAAATGACCTTGATATCGTCAATTCTCAACTCGGTATCTATTTACTCCTTTGTTTAAAGTAAATCTGATTGACTTGATAAGGTCAATTTGGTCACTGGTTTAAAAAATGCTTCTTGATATAATCAATTCTCAACTATGTGTTTATTTACGACGGTCATAATTGTAAATTTGATCAATTTGTTTAGGTCAAATTGGCATGTAATTTCAAGTACAACTTTCTTGATATCGTCAATTTTCAACATGGTAACGGTTTACTCCTTTGTTAAAAGTAAATCTGATTGACTTGATAAAATCAAATTGGCAACTGATTTGAAAAAAATCACTCTTGATAAATTTTCAACTTGGTACTAATTTACTCCTGTCTTAATTGGTAATCTCATAGACATAAGCTCAAATTGACAGCTGATTTCAAAAATGACATTTTTGATGTCAAGAATTTTCATCAGAGTGAGAGAAAAAATACAAAAATAAACCAAAGAAAAACATGTACAAGAAAAAATTCCCAAAAAGAATAAAAACCAAGTTGGCAGCACATTTGACATTAGATAAGAAAATGCAAAACTTTCATATTTTTTCCTCTTAGGTGCAAAATAAAAGAGTGGATTATAACATTTTTTTTCCCAATATGCAATAAATGTGTTTGAGGTTCGAAATTGGCCTCACAGTTTAAAGAAACTTCGCTAATGTCTCTTGGGCATCAAAGATAAACCAATGAAATTAAAATAGTTAATAGTATTCAAGTTAGGAGAAATTTATTTTGCATTCACCTCTGAGAAGCTATTAAATTCAATACAAATGACAGGTAAATTAAATTAAAATACAACAACGTGAGATTTATTTTTCAAATAAAATTTATTAACAACAGCTTTTTTAGGGTGTGCGAAAGATGTATAGAAAATAGAATTAAACAAATCAAGTCAATGAGATTCTAAGTAAAAGACAAGGCAGAGTGAAAGATGTATAGAAAATAGAATTAAACAAATCAAGTCAATGAGATTCTAAGTAAAAGACAAGGCAGAGTGAAAGATGTATAGAAAATAGAATTAAACAAATCAAGTCAATGAGATTCTAAGTAAAAGACAAGGCAGAGTGAAAGATGTATAGAAAATAGAATTAAACAAATCAAGTCAATGAGATTCTAAGTAAAAGGCAAGGCAGAGTGAAAGATGTATAGAAAATAGAATTAAACAAATCAAGTCAATGAGATTCTAAGTAAAAGACAAGGCAGAGTGAAAGATGTATAGAAAATAGAATTTAAAAAATCAAGTCAATGAGATTCTAAGTAAAATAAAAGGCAGAGTGAAAGACTGAATAAAAAGCAGAAAGAAAACCACTTTTGTCTTAGGGTTTAATTTGCTATCAGATTCTTTTGTCTTTCCGAAATTTTTATTTTTTGCAGACACCAACGAAGAAATCATCGGAAGTGGCTGGGTGATGGGTGTTAAATTAGCTCCCAGAATAAAGAACATCCGGGCGTTGAAATAGTCTTCTGTGTAAAAAAAAAAAAAAAAAAAAGTCACAGGTTTAGAATAAAATTCTTGCCTGAAGTTAAAGTAAAAAGTAAGATGAAATGGAAAAAGAAACCTTGGTAAGGGAGACAGATACACAAGGATAGGCAAACTGAGTGAAGGAGATTTTGAACTTTTTCTAAGTTTTCACCATTTCTTTCTTGATGAAAGCAGAACATTGAAATGAAAATGAAAGTGTTTAGAAACTAAAAAATGAAACTTTAAAATTCATCACTTCTCAGTTGTAATATAATATTCACTGTCACTTGTAGGATTAGAATCTTCATTACTTATATATATATATATATATCTACATACACAAACAGGTATGAATTAATTGTACATTGCAACACGGAAATTTCTATTTTTCGAGAGAGATTTTTTTCATTAGGCAATGTTTGATGTTGGTTGTACAGATGATTTACATTTAAACACGAAACCTTCGCTGTTGTATGTGGGAAGGTATAAAATTGACTTGTGTTTCTTTCAACTAATCAGAGCGAAGATTCATTTTGGAATTTGGCCCCAAAGAATACATGCTAACTTATTTTCTTTTTTTTTCCCCTATCTTACTTTCTTCCTTTCATCTTTTTCCTCAATGTTCAAGATGTCAACCTGCCTTTAACCTAACCTTATCACTTTCCCTTTATTTTTGCTTAGTTTTATTGTCTTTGATGTGATATGCCCAGTTAGTACCAAGCCTGTTCTTTTCATTTTCTTTTTCGTCTCCTAGTTAAAATTTTCTTGAAATCTTCGATTCATAAGTAAAATTTTCTTTTTCTAATTCCTGTTATCCTTATACCATCTTTCTAATATCTATTTCTTGTAAAGATTTTTTTATAAATAGTAATTTTTTTTATATAAATGTTTTAATTTATTTTATTTTGATAGTTTGTCAGTAATTATTTTCCTTAAGCCGTTGTTGATTATATGCATGTTATTTCATTTAGATTTTATCCATTTTCTAATGTGAATATTTTGCAATGTCTACATATGACATTTATCTCATTGCGTTTATTTAATAGATTTTTATTCTCAAGTGATTTAATAATATATAGTTTTCTGTATAAACATAATGAACTTTTAGAATTTTTCACTTTAGTGTGGGTGTTTTTGTTTCCTTTAGATACTAATGATATTTTGATAGGAATGTTCTATTTTTATATTTGTTATTATTAAATGAAGGGGTGTGCTGGTAAATGCGTTGTTTTAGAGTATTCTTAGTACTACCTGTATAAATTTTTATATTATTTGGGTTTTCCTTTGAAGATATTTCGCATTGATAGATGCTTGATTTTGTTAGGCACCTGTTTGCTAATGGGCAATCTATAGGGTTTCTACAGTTATATTTCTTGTCTAAATTGTTATTTTCTGTTAGTATGTTTTATTAATTTTGTTGAAGTTTTTTTAAAATACTGTTATGGTGATTTTAATGATTTTTTAAAAATTGTTCATACAGCTGTAACTTAATAGTGTTTTTATTAAAGATCTTAATGGATTTTTTCAGGAAAGTGTTTCCGAATTAACGCAATGGTTGAAAGGGGGTCTGTACCAGATAATATTTCTATTCCTATTTTTTCTTCGGGGGTTACTTTTTTCATTTACATATTTAATATTTAGGTTTTTATATCCACTAAATTTTAAGGCAGTCTTGTAAAAGTTGTTTTGCTTATTTAATACTTCTTCATTTGGTGAATTTCTACTCATTCTGTATTCTATTGATGAGGGTACATGTTTCATCACAGATCGAGGGTGGGTAGACTTTGGGTGGATGTATAAAAGATTGGTATTTGTTTTTTTGTACGGTTAGTGTATATTTTTCTCTAGAAGTTTCATCGAGGAAATCTTTGTTTGTTTTGTTACTTTTAAATTAAGATTTTTAAATTCTTTATGTATCATCTTTCAAATTTTACCTATTTTAAAATTTGTGGTATTTCTTATTATCATAAGTCCAACATCTCTGTATAATCCAATGTCTTTAGTTTCTGCTTCCTTCTAGGCTGTGAGATTATGTAGTATGAAAATCCTACCAGATTTGAAGATTCTGTAGAGAATCTATATCGAAACATAAAAATATCCATGTCGCAATGTACAATTAATTCATAACTATGTTAAGCTCTATAATATTTATTATATTGAGAACTGTTCTTAATAAAAATTAATGCCAGGGCGCTCAAAATAGTAAAACCTTGAGTATTTTACATGTGTGCGAAGGAAATTCTGGTGCCAACTGTAATAATTTGTGTATGTGTTATTTAAAGAAATAAAAAAAAACATCTAATTGTGTCTTGCAGTTAGTTCGGGTGTGTGAGAGAATTACTTGATATTGAAGAACGTTTTCCCGGGAGCTGTCACTGTCTTGCTTGGGGGTTCAATCAGGAACTGCTTCCAACTGCCTGAAAATGCGCGGCAAATCATATAGGTGTTCAAACAGCCTTACGATTTAGTGGTAAAAATGTAGTTCACTTGATTCTGATTGGCTAGCTCAGACCAGTCAGCAAACAGCTTACATTTATTTAAATGTAATATGGTTACATACAAAATGTAATACATACATTTGCATGAATGCGTAAGTGTGTGTCCATAGGTATGTGCATGTGTCCTAGGGGAAAGGAATTGTGCAGTTTGACGACTGAGTATTCACGTTAAGAATAAACAGAGACAAGTATTGTCAGTGGTCAGGAAGTAAAACATTACTGACCTAATTGCACGGATTTGTAACATTTCTACAAGCATTTAAAATAATGGCTAAAATTTACCTGCCTTGTATAACCTGGCAGATGGTAGTGAAAAGAAAATGAAACGGCGGGTTGATGATATTCTCGTAGGCAGATCCACAAATCGCTAAAAAATAGCAGAGTATGAATAAAAACTGCCCCAAACTTAATTTAAAAAAAAAAAAACTTTTCTATGTAAATATTTGTTATTATCAAGAAGTAAGATCAAAGTATTTTTTAATAATTTAAAAAAAATTAATCTCTCATAACGTTAGAAATTTTGGTGAAAATCGGATTTTGATTTGAGTTAGCGGGTAACCAAATCGTTAAGAGGCTTTACAATGGAAAACGTAACATGACAACTTAGTTTTTTCTTTCAACTTGATAAGGTCAATTTTGTAGCTGATTTGAAAAATAACCTTGAAATCAGTTCTCTCAGATCTTATTTACTCATGACATCATAGTAAATCTGATTGATGTGATATAAAATTGGATGTTAATTTCAAAGATGACCTTTGTGACATCAATTCTCAATGCCTCATCTAAAAATGAATTTCTTGATATCAACTCTTCTTACCTCAGTATCTATTAACTCATGCCATCATAGTAAATGTGATTGATTTAATTAGATAAAATTTGCATCTGATTTCAGAGATGACCTTTTTGATATCATCAATTCTCAACGCGTCATCTATTTACTCCTGTCTTAAAAGTTATCTGATTGATTAGATAAAATAAAAATAGCAGTTGATTTAAAAGATGACCATTTTGATATCAACAATTATGATTGCGTCATTTAAAAATAATTTTCTTGATATCATTCCTTCTCCACTCAGTATCTATTTACTCATGACATCATAGTAAATCTGATAGATTTAAGAAAAAATAAAAGATTATTTCAAAGACGACATTTTTGATATCAATTCTCAATATGTGATCTAAAAATGACCTTGATACCATCTGTTCTCGCCTCAGTATCTATTTACTGATAACTTCATAGTAAATGTGATTGATTTACTAAGATAAAATTGGCAGCTGATTTCAAAATTCCCATTTTGATATAATTGGTAACTGATTACAAAGACCACTTTTTGATATCATCAATTCTTACTGCAGCATCTAAAAATAACCTTGATATCATCCGTTCTCCCCTTAGTATCTATTTACTCATGACATCATTGTAAATCTAATTGATTTGATATAAAATTGGCAGCTGATTTCAATGACATTTTTATATCAATTTTGAACGTGTTTTCAGCCACTTTTGAGCAATCAATATTTAAAAGTTAATTCTAGGTTTTGAAAATCTTATATATATATATATATATGACAATGTTTTGAAAATAAGCAAATCTTATGCTAAATTAATTTGATTTACACAAGCATTACTTATATCGTGAAATTGAGCATACAACTCTTTCTTAATCACGGGGGTAAGGAGAAGAAAGTGATCTTTTAATTTGCACATAGAAATTACCATACAAAAAAATGTTCAAATACACACGAGAAGTTTATTTTAAAAATATGAAAGCCAAACGGTTTGCATTAAACTTTTCAGTTTTCGATAGACAATATAATCTACAATTATAAACTTAAAAATCTAACCGTAACAAATCTTTGAAGTATTTTTAAAATATTTTTCAATATTTATAAATTATTATAAGAACAAAAATGAAAACAAATCTTTAAAATTTCCTTAGCATTTGAAAATATTTTTTCTTTAGACTATGTAACGTCCATAATATTTATTCAAGTAATTAAAAGTTTATCAAATTAAATAGAGTTTTATTGCATTTTTTATTTTACTATTCGAAGCAGATTTTCGGAAACAGAGGCCAAATTTAAGGAAAAAAGAATCTCCAATGAGTCCTACGTTTAACTAAAAATCTTTTACCACAGCAAAGTAAATTTTATTAAAATTTCATAGATTTACGGGAAGCGGGGTGACAGATGTAAATAATATATATATTTATCACGATTTAAAAAAAATAATATCAAAAATACTTTCATTTGTGAATGCGTACTAAAAGTTTCATTAAAATCCGACAATTATTTGATTTTTGCGAGAATTTCTAAATGTGTTTATCACCGAAAAGAAAGTGAGTTATGGAATATTACGTTTGCCATTGTAAACTAACGTAACATTTTAGTTCTCCGCTAACTCAAATTAAAACAAGATTTTCTGCCAAAATTTCGAACATGTTAGAAGGAATTAAGATTTTTTTTAAATAATTAAAAATTACTTTGATCTTTACTTTTAATAATAATTTAAAAAACATTTTGATGGACAAGTTTGTTTTTATGAAGTTTGGGGCCTTTTTTATTCATACTATGCTGTTTGTTTCGATTTAGCGAAGGTGTGTAAAGGGTACGGCAGAAATCACCGAAATGCTTAGAATTTTCGAACTTTTCTTCAAGACGCCTCATGCGAATTCAACCAAACTCAGGTAACTTGTAGATCAAGGTTCGAACCTTTGATGTACAGGATTCACCAAAAATCAACGACAAACATAATTTCGTGTGGTCTTTTGCGCACTTTTATGTATTTCTCCAAGACGCTTTATCCAAACTCAACCAAAATCGTGTCACTGGCAGATCAAGGTCTGATACCTTGATTTGCAAACGAAAGTTTCAATTGACACACACGGTGCGGCAAAATTTAATGAAAAATTTGCTTTTTTATATCTACTTTTTTTCCGAAATAAAAATTTAAAAAATAACTAAAAATAAAAGAACAAAACAATAGTTTGCATTTTTTAACTTATGCGTCACGGCAACCTCTGGAGCTTTGTGAATAAACATTTGACCTTAACATTTCAACATAACCAATAAAAAACCCCGAGCAAATTCGGGATATATACAGCTAGTTTTTAATAAACAAAAAATATTCAGCCATAAAACTTGGAATTTTTTAAACTATTAATGAATTTAAATTCCCCATAATACCGATTACTTCCAAATTATTTCATTCAAATGCTTATTTGAATTTTACCATTTTACATGTCTGGCAAAAGGTCACATTTTAGGAAGAGAAGAAAAGGATGGACTTTGTTATTTATGAATGGTTGATTAACTGAATTATTTACAACTTACGACGGGAAATACATGAAATATGAATTTCATTTTTGAATGTAAGTAAAATTCCTGTTCGTCTTCTAAGTTTAGTGTATCAGATACAAATCCTATAGCATTCAACAATTAACTGAAACAAAAAAAGTCGATTTGCACACCAACAAAATCGGATCAGAATGACTGAAAACATTTTAGAAAAACCAGACTAAGGCAAAATTCAGAATCCACTGTGAAATTTAATTTTGACGAATAGGGTAAGGATTGACCGGCTACTGAAAGAAAAAGACGAAGCCAAGTTTCGCGGTCCGATGTTAAATTCATTTTCTAACAAAGCGATTTGCAAAACTAAGTCAAAAGTTAATAAGCCTATGTGAAAAAAATCTTCAATCCACTGAACTGGACATAAGGTTCCATCACATACTCGTTCTCTTTTCTCTTGTGCTATTTTCCTTTATTTCTTCATCTATCTCACCATTCACACAGTCAACAAAAAATAAAACGACGACGACAATAACAACATACTTCAACTGACTCCTAAAAACGTCCGATAAGTACAATTTTCCTTTTTGTTGCTTCACCTTCCTTTTCACTTTCTCGCCGGCCATTAAAAGGGAAAGGAACACAGACTTTATTAATACCCTAATTAATCTTTTCTGCATACACACATTTTGCTACTTACAACTACAAGACATGATCACTTTACAATTACGAACTCTTGATTCCTTTAACTGGACACTACACTTTCTTTTTGAACATTTACATAGTAATTTCACTTTACAAAATTTATAATTATTTTTTTTCAGTTAATAAAATTCCATTTATTTTACCAATGAAACACTTATTCTTTCAACCTTCTGATATCTTTCAATGCGAGGATTATCGGCTATGTTTGTAAAATGGCCTTCGCCGGAAATCTGTACAGGTTTTCGAATGATTAGCATCTGGGCGAAGGTAGATAAAGTTTCAATCGTTGTATCCGTCGGAGAAAGGAATTGTGCAGTTCGTCGACATTCAATCTTCATGTTAAGAATAGAGAAAAGTATTGTCAGTGGTCAGGAAGTAGAACATTACCGACCTAATTGCATGGATTTGTAACGAGTCTAATAGCATTTAGGATAATGACTGAAAGCTACTTCCCTTGTATAGCTCCACAAATGGCAGTGAAAAGAAAATGGAAAGACGGGTTGATGATATTCTTGGAGGTATCTCTGAAAAAAAAAACCCAAAAAAAAAAACCAGCATATTATGAATAAAAACGGCCCAAAACTTAAGAACGATCTTTTTGCATCAAATGTTATTAAGAGGAAGGATCAAAGTATTTTTTAAAATTATCTTTTAAAATTTTAATCGCTTCTAACACGTTCGAAATTTTGGTAAAAAAATAGTTTTGATTTTAGTTAGCGGGTAACCAAAGACGTTACGAGAGTTTACAATGGAAAACGTAATATTCCATAACTCAGTTTTTTTCCGGTGACGAACACATTAATTTGGAAATTCTTGCAAATATCAAAATTTATATAAAATCTATACATAAATCAACGAACAAATATTAAAATTTCTTAAAGAAACTGCGGTAATGGCAAAATTTGAAATAAAAGTTTTAAGCTAGTTTTCTGCAAAATGTTCTGAATAATGGATATTGAGTCTAAGTTTTGGATTAAGAAAAATGTCTTCAGATGTCATTTTGTTGTACCGATTTGCTGATGTTTTCTAATCGATTAATTGAACTGTCTTCCAATAAATTAAATGAAGAAATATTCAAATATTTCAATTTTAAGTTATCTACCTTTAACTGTTACTTGTAACTAAAGTCAAATGTTTCTGTAGTGCTGATAATAAACTTGAATAGTCTTTGAAGCTTGTTTCATTTAAGCTGATGTATGATATATGCTTATGAAAGAATATTTTGTGTGCAGGTCTGTTAATTGAAACTTTTGCATGTAAAATTTTTGTAATGAAGAAATTTTGTGTCAGTGTTAATTTAACTTCTAAAATTTTCGTGTTAAATTTATGATGTTTGAGAGAGAAAGATCAATTGTTGAATCAATGTGACGAATATTTTTTTAAATTTCAAATCGTTTAGAAAGGTTCTTGAGGATTGCTTTTTCGAAGTCCAAGATTCTCACTGAGGGTATCGTTTCGCGCCGCATGGTGAATGAAGTGGACGATTTTCGCTTCTGTCTGTTACAGGATGAATGGCGTGAACGATATGCTTAATCGACGCTAACAAGATACACTATACAATTTTGGCACAAGGCCGATGATTGCGGGTGGGGGAGACAAAAACTGAGGCTGGTCATCAATAACTATCCTATACCTAATCCAACTCAAGACCCAATCAATCTTTACAATTTTCCATTCAACATAAGGACCCATCCATCGTCAATCAATCCGCCGTACACCATCATACCTCATACATTCAGGGAACCTAAAAAGGTAGAGAATACTCACATTAATGTAAAAGAAAATTATTTGTGTACAATATATATAGAAAAATATTAAAATTACACATGAAATGTAATGAAAAAGGGTGGCGGTACATGAAATAAAAAACCCAAACAAAAAAATTTCAACTTAATATACAAAATAATTTGATGTTAGTTGGACCAGTCTAACCCACAAAAATAAAGAGGCCACTGTATTCTGTCTATGACAAAATCAAGAGGCTCTCTTGCTAAGGGAGATGGGGATGAGAAAATCAAGAGGCTCTCTTGCTAAGGGAGATGGGGATGAGAAAAAAATTAATTTGGTTTCGGAAAAGAGAAAAATTCTGACCCAGCTGAGATGAAACAACGGGATTCGAAAAACTGGGTGAAAATGAGAATCCCCACCTGGATCATAACAAAAGAAGCCGAGAACATGCCAAGAACAACACCTACTCACATGAACTAGGTACACAAAAGGACTACTTTAATCAAGGGAGGGTTCTACAGGAATCCATCCCGATGTGACTAGGAGACCTAAAAAGAGAAAATCAAGGCGAATCAAGCTCGCCACAGGTAAGATTCTCTTTAGCGTCTCGTTCTCATTTTTCACATTCACTTTCGTAAACTTTGAAGCCAGGAATTATTTTCGTTCTTTTGTTAAAAATGTAGCAATTGTTTCGAAAGGTGTAACTGTCATTATTTAAAAAACATTACGATTTTAGTAAAAAAGGTAAAACACGTTTCAAGTTGAAAATCTTTTTCTGTCATGATTTCATTTTATTTTCATTTAAAATAATTTTATTAGTCAATTTGTCCTTTCAAAAGTTATTGGCAAATTAAAAAACAAAATACTAGATAATTTTTAATTTAAGAGATTATTTTATTTGAATGTAATTTGTAATAGTTTATAAAATTTGTATATAAACTTTTAAAATTAAGTAAGAACGTGTGTGTAGGGGGAGCAAAATGGCGCATGTGTCTCAGAATTTAAATTGTTTACCTGTTGAATATTTGACATGCATTTAACATTTTTCTAATGCATTTGAGAAAAATAGAACATTATTGAAAACGTAGATTATTATTAATTAGTGTACTTAATACTTTAACTCCAGAAGGCAAAAAGAAAAGTTATCGCAAGGCGATAATGTCACCAAATCGCGGTTAGAGTTTCAACTGAGAGAGGGAATGAGAGAAGCAAAAAACGTGCAATGTCGTCAAAATAGTTTTGTAGAGATTTTTAACAATTTATACTTTCACCTTGTATAAGGTTGATTATTTCTAAATAATAATTTAAAACAGGTACCTACGTGTGTGTGTGTGTGTGTGTGTGAGAAAACACGACAGAGAGAGAGAGAGCGAGAGAGACAGACAGACAGACAGACAGAACGAGAGAGAACACGACAGACAGACAGACAGAACGAGAGAGAACACGACAGACAGACAGACAGAACGAGAGAGAACACGACGAACAGACAGACAGAACGAGGGCGACAGACAGACAGACAGAACGAGAGAGAATGCGACAGACAGACAGACAGAACGAGAGAGAACACGACAGACAGACAGACAGAACGAGAAGGAGCACGACAGACAGACAGACAGAACGAGAAAGGGAGAACGACAGACAGACAGACAGAACGAGAGAGAACGACAGACAGACAGACAGAGCGAGAGAGAGACACGACAGACAGACAGACAGAACGAGAGAGAACGACAGACAGACAGACAGAACGAGAGAGAACACGACAGACAGACAGACAGAACGAGAGAGAACGACAGACAGACAGACAGAGCGAGAGAGAACACGACAGACAGACAGACAGAACGAGAGAGAACACGACAGACAGACAGACAGAACGAGAGAACGACAGACAGACAGACAGACAAGGAGAGAGCGACAGACGGACAGACAGAACGAGAGAGAACACGACAGACAGACAGACAGAGCGAGAGAGAGAACGACAGACAGACAGACAGAACGAGAGAGAACACGACAGACAGACAGACAGAACGAGAGAGAGCGACAGACAGACAGACAGAACGAAGACACGACAGACAGACAGACGAGGAAAGGCACGCACGACAGACAGACAGACAGAACGAGAGAGCACGACAGACAGACAGACAGAACAGAGAGAGCGACAGACAGACAGACAGAACAGAGAGAACACGACAGACAGACAGACAGAACGAGAGAGAATGACAGACAGACAGACAGAACGAGAGAGAACGACAGACAGACAGACAGAACAGAGAGAACTGACAGACAGACAGACAGAACGAGAGAGAACACGACAGACAGACAGACAGAACGAGAGAGAGGCCCCGACAGACAGACAGACAGAACGAGAGAGAACACGACAGACAGACAGACAGAACGAGAGAGAACACGACAGACAGACAGACAGAACGAGAGAGAACTGACAGACAGACAGACAGAACGAGAGAGAACACGACAGACAGACAGACAGAACGAGAGAACACGACGGACAGACAGACAGAACGAGAGAGAACACACGACAGACAGACAGACAGAACGAGAGAGAACACGACAGACAGACAGACAGAACGAGAGAGAACACGACAGACAGACAGACAGAACGAGAGAGAACACGACAGACAGACAGACAGAACGAGAGAACGACAGACAGACAGACAGAACGAGAGAGACAGCAGACAAACAGACAGGCAGGGAGAGAACGACAGACAGACAGAACGAGAGAGAACACGACAGACAGACAGACAGAACGAGAGAGAACACGAACAGACAGACAGAACGAGAGAGAACACGACGAACAGACAGACAGAACGAGAGAGAACGACAGACAGACAGACAGAACGAGAGAGAACACGACAGACAGACAGACAGAACGAGAGAGAACGACAGACAGACAGACAGAACGAGAGAGAACACGACAGACAGACAGACAGAGCGAGAGAGAACACGACAGACAGACAGACAGAACGAGAGAGAACACGACAGACAGACAGACAGAGAGAGACTGACAGACAGACAGACAGAACGAGAGAGAACACGACAGACAGACAGACAGAACGAGAGAGAACACGACAGACAGACAGACAGAACGAGAGAGAACGACAGACAGACAGACAGAACGAGAGAGAACACGACAGACAGAACAGAGAGAACACGACAGACAGAACGAGAGAGAACGACAGACAGACAGACAGAACGAGAGAGAACGACAGACAGACAGAACGAGAGAGAACACGACAGACAGACAGAGAGACAGGGAGAGAAACCTGACAGACAGACAGAACGAGAGAGAGAGCGACAGAAACAGACAGAACGAGAGAGAACACGACAGACAGACAGACAGAGAGAGAACACGACAGACAGACAGAACGAGAGAGAGAACGACAGACAGACAGAACGAGAGAGAACGACAGACAGACAGAACGAGAAGGCACATGGACAGACAGAACGAGAAGAGCGACAGACAGACAGAACAGAGAACGACAGACAGACAGAACGAGAGAGAACGACAGACAGACAGAACGAGAGAGAACGACAGACAGACAGAACGAGAGAGAGACAGACAGAGAGAGAGAGAGAGAGAGAGAGAGAGAACACGAGAGAGAGAGAGAGAGAGAGAGAGAGAGAGAGAGAACACGAGAAGAGAGAGAGAACACGAGAGAGAGAGAGAACACGGGGAGAGAGAGAGAGAGAACGAGAGAGAGAGAGAACACGAGAGAGAGAGAGAACGAGAACACGAGAGAGAGAAACGAGAGAGAGAGAGAACACGACATTTGGCTTTCTAGGATCAGTGTCGACGCTGATTGGTCCGAAGAAATATCATCTGAGTATTTTTAAACCGACACACCATTTTCATTTTCTTGCATAATTTATCCAACGTTCGTGAATTGTTGGCAAAGACTTCTCGATATTTTTTAAAATGTATTAAAATGGAAAATTTTGAACAACCACGATTTTCTCCTCTTCAGTTATTTTTAAACTTACCTGCGAATCTTTTAAACCTGAACGCATTTGATTTGTTTTCAATATTTTAATCAACGACTTCATTGAAATTTTGAGGAGTTTCAATTAAAAGTTAAAATCTTTGTAAATCGTCTATTGACGATGAATAAATTTAGCACAGACTTTAGTGACGTTGTAACACTATCTGCCGGGCTGGCTGGTTGTAGACAATTACGGACGGCCCCTTGACGATGATGTCGAAACGGTACCAATTATGTCGACGCTTTCGGGCCGCTGGTCGTGATCTCGTCACAGAAGCTGGTCCTCAAGACGTCTATTACAACAAAGGACTCACTCCCAACGTTGTGGTTTCATCTCAGAAAGTCACGTTGTATAAACCCGGTAGCCGTATTTCTACCAGATCCAGACCGGACACTTGTGGTTAAAATAAACACGACAAAAAAAAAAAATAAATGAAAAAGTTCGAACACGCCTGGAGACTTACGAAGAAAGTCTTTATAAAAAAAAAGAAAAATTACAAAAGCAGAAAATATAATTTGAATTGTAAATACCAGTTTACAACAGAGACGATTCGTTTAAAAATACAGCTTTCAATCTTCAATTAAAAATTAAGTCCTTTCGAAGTTTCAGTAAAGTAATCAGAGCTCTTCAAATTTTCATTAAAGTCTATTCATATATTCTCTATAATCAGAGCTGTCAATTTTCCAAAATAACCTTTAAAATAAACTTCTTTCGGGGTTTTTATCGGAGGCGCATTATTCAACATTAAGTTAATCGGCAGCAGGTTTTTCTATGTTTCTTACATCTTCAGCCATGAGTTCTGGGGGTAGGCGACCAGCCTATGGGTCGTGGTTCCCAGTTGAGAACCCTTTCCACAGTCGTTACATTTCGACTGCAATTTGAAAAACTCAACAGGTGATTTTTCTCGCTCAGTCTCCATTTTATAACCATCCATAATCCTCTCGGGGGATTTAGCCGACACAAAGCTGAATTTGCAAATATCAGTACAACAGTTAACTACCTGCAAAAAACTACAGTGCAGGAATTCAAATTTCCATACTCACTGAAAAACGTACCTCTTGACAACAGGCATGAACACATGCTAAATTTATAATACAAAATCGAAAACTTCGTCACCAGATTGAGATGAAAAATTTTGACCCAGATTAAATGCTAGAGCGTTTTACGGTCGCTAATAATTCTTGGGGATTTTACAAGAATATTAATGAGTGTCAAATATTTGAAAATTTCGACTTGCTGTAGTGGTTAAGATTGTATTGCAAGATCGATTGGGTAGTGAGTTCGATCCTCACTGGCTGCTCCATACATTCGGCCTTGTACCACATCTAACCTGTATTTAGAAAATTCCCATTAACTAACGTGGGAAATGTATAAATCCATTTCTTCCCCACCTTCAACTATGGGGAAATAACAGGACAGATTTGACCCTGCAACCTTAGTTATCAATCAATATTGGAGAAGGAAAACTCCAACCAGACTGTCTTGTACCATTGATGCTGTGGTAAGGTTAGGGTTAATGACCTTTCCTACCATTTTCACAGCTGCGTGCATCCGTTCGGCTCTCGGCCTTTTAAAATACAATGGCCACAGTAGTAGGCCTCAGTCGGTCAGGGTTGATCATGGGTAGCATTCTAGTTGTCTGCTTGACTGGAGCACTGGCGTCTGTGACTGTAGAAACCGATGCGGGGGTTGACAGTCTTTGTTGCAGAGGCTGAATTTATGTTTTGTTTCTTGTCTGTCGGAGCTGTCATTTTATTTCCCGCGAACCTGCCTCTCCATGGCGACTTGTGTTAATTGCTCCTCCCTTGATTAAAGTTGTTGGGCCAGGGTTCCTCTTCATTTGAACCGGTTGACTGCTACTCTCCCATGACTCCGTGTTGATGCCCAGTTTTTTCATATCGCGTTTTATGATGTCACGATACCGCAGTTGTTGCCGCCCAGTGGGTCTTCTTCCAGGGCTCAGCTCTTCATACAATGGCCACAATTTGTTGACAAATCCACAATTCTCAAATCTTTTAAGTTTGTCTTATCTCAATTATTTAATGACTGTTTGACATTTCAGTTCAAATTTCAAACAGTTTTTGTTAAACTGACCCCCTACCCATCCACCAATGTTACCGACGAAAATTTTGGAAACTGAATGGTGTCAAGAAATGCAAAAACTTAAATTATTCTTTCCGGTACATTATATATATATATATATATATATATATAATGTACCGGAAAGAATAATTTAAGTTTTTGCATTTCTATATATATAATTTAAATCGAAACACTCGCAAATGGTACGTCCTTTTAACTTGACTGAGTGAAGAGTGGGGGCAAGCAGACAGATTGAAACAAATATATTAGCGGACCTGAAGGAGACTACCACCACCTTTAAATTGGTTGTTTATTTTTTAAAATATTTCTCAGTGCAGTCTTATCGGTTATTACATAAAATTTCCGATTATCAACAAACTTGAAAAAAATTCAATATGTTAACAATTTTAGAAGTGGGGGCTCAATTTTTCATACGTTATAGTTAATCGATCCTCCATATTGGTACCACTCGCGTTGGGGTCGCTTTGTTTTTTTGTTTTTTTTTGGGACGAGTTGTTGATCTTGTTTTTGTCTTTTCCAAGTTTTCTTCAGTTCTTACGATGGTATCTTCCTCGGAAACTAAGACTGGCTTTATTTAAAAATTTCGCAAAGGATTCAGTAGTTGAATATGCGCAAACAAAAAGTTTAATTGCACAGGATCGATTTATTATAAGGTTGTATGAAAAACTGAGCCCCCAACCAGTAAAATTGTTTAAATGTTGAAATTTTTAGAAATCTTTTGTCAATCGGAGAGTCGGGTTTAATCGATAAGATTGCACTGAAAAAAGTAAAAACAAAAAAAATTGATAATCAACCAATTTACAGGTGGTGGTAGTCTCCTTCAGGTCCGCCAAAGGGTGGTCGTAGTCTCCTTCAGGTCCGCCAATATATTTCCAGTGTGATTTTACTTCTGTTTTTGTTTGTTTTAGCCGAGAAACAAAGTCATCTTTAATATTTGTCTATATGGGATGAGCTATTGTAACTATTTGCACTTCATCGTTTGGACTCTTTCTCATCTTTGCCATATTCACGACGTTTCGGATGTTGTATGTTTCGACCTTTTTCAGATGATATATTTTGAAATTTGAAGCCAAACCCTTTATTTCGTCCACGGAGGTGGGTAGATTGTTCTAGTTCCATGTGCCATGCCTTTACTGGATATCTCAGTTTCAGTTAATTTCCTTTAGTAGCTCAACTCCTCAAGTCGTTGTTTCCCTCTGCAGTGACCAGGTATTGAACTCACAACTCTTTCTGTCAAGTTACTTTTTGGATTACTCAGTCAACGCTTCTTATCCATGCGGCCATCTTTACTTGCCGCAACTTAAAAATTTGTTTCAGCGGGTATCGAACAGCAGCCATTTTATTTTTGTTTTGTAAATTATATCAATATTTATTAATGTATAAAAATACAGGAATTGTGGCAAAAGGCCGAAAAGGGGAGGGTTATAGGATGGTACTACCCTACACCTAGCTAAACACTATCACGGCCCTATCACTCATGAAAAAGTTGCACATTCACCACAGGAATCCATCCAACACCTCCCAATCCTTCACACACTACAATACCACATTTACAAGAGACACCTAAAAAGGGGAAGATATTTATTCGCAAAAATTACAAAATCGTGGCACAAGGTCGAAAGGGGAGGGGTATAGGTTAGTCAACACTGGCTATCCTATATCTAGCTAAACACTATCAAGACCCATTCACTCATTACAAATAGCTCAATCACCACAAGAACCCATCCATCACCTCCCAATCTTTCACACACCACAATACCATATATTTACAAGGGGTACCTAAAAAGGGGAAACAAACCCATGAGGTAAAAATGGTAATATATGCAATAATATATACAAAATATATTTACAAGATTTAATGATAATGAAATGAGGGGAGGGGGATGAAATACCCAACAATAAACTAAAATTCATCCATTCCACAAAAAGAGTGGCAATATTAATTTTGTATAAAGTACTAAATAGTGGCACATGGCCGAAAAGGGGAGGGGTAGAGGTTGGTACTAACTTGACTATCCTATACCTAGCTAAACACTATCACGACCCATTCACTCATTACAATTTGCACATACAGCAAAAGAACCCATCCATCAGCTCCTAATCCTACATACACCACAATACCACAAACTTACAAGGGACACCCAAAAAAGGGGAAAACCCCATGACAATAAAAATGTATTTATATACAATAGAATATATAATTTAAAACATTTAATGAAAGATGAAATGATGGGAGGGGGATGAACCCAAGAATAAAGTAATACAACAAATCTTTTAAACTAAAATAATAACAATGTTATTAAGCTCCGTCCAACCCAGAAAAAAGAGTGGCCGCTGTATTCCGCCAAACGGTGAAATCAAGATGCACACTCGCTAAGAGAGTGGGGGAGTATTTTTCTAAATTGTATTGTAGAGCTTTGTTCCGATGTCAATTTTATTTCCAAAATTGAATGTCAATGAAAAATAGTAGGAAAGAAAATGCCGGGTAAAGTTTTGTGAAATTCACTTTTTCGAAGAATCTCATTTGGACAAAGTTGATCGGCGAACAGGTTTAATTGTCTCTTAAGTAGAACCGAATAACACCTATTGGTGAAAATGACTTCTTCTATTTCTCGAACGAATTCAATGGAGAAGACAAATTTTTCTTCCGCCCCTGTGACACGTAAACGCATAACGCCAACAGCTAAACGAGACTGCAAAAGCCTAAAGGTTACACTACCAATCTTGCAAAAGATACCGGGTTCAATATGTATGTTCTGTGAGAAATATTTTGAAGACTGCCTAACTCAGAATTCACATACAATGAGTACAAAAACTTCCGTGACCAGGTACGTCAATATCTGTATTGGAAAATGTCATCACTACGGGATAAAGAGCAGCAAACTGATATGAATATCATCCTGAACTATAGTCGAGGGAGCAGATATTAGCATTTTCTGAGGCTTTATTCATAGATCGAACAATTCAAGCAGACATAGAAAAGAAAAACTTTACACAATTACATTAGCGTATCAAGTAACACAATGTGACGATAAACATTCACACTTACCAGAGCCAAAGCGTCCAAGGTGTTGTGATGAATGCGTGCGGCGTAAACCCACGCCAGAGAGTTCAGCTGCGTCCTCGCAAGTGTGGTTAAAAAAAAAAAAAAAATTTTCAACCTGTCATTTTGCTTGCTGAAAGGTAGAATGAGGCCGACGGCGAGCGACAATGATTGGTGCGGGTGGCAATGATTTTTTTGTCCATAAAAAGGGTCTGCGAGCAATGGCTGGCAGTTGTATCTTTTTTTTTTTTGTTGTATGACGTGCGCAGCTGAGGCGCATTGAGTATAAGACTGTTCATTTTTTGTCTGCAGCATCAAACTACAGTGAAAGCAGGCGGTGGAACAAGTTACTCTTTAACTACACACAAACATCTCCAAGCTTTATGGTGAACTGGAGGCTGAAATTGGACAAATGTGGCACTTAAACTGTTTCTTTTTGGATCGAAGTTTTGGGTTTGATGAAAGAACTCAACAAATCAAGAATTTCGGAAACAACTATAACACACAACCTATCTTGCGATGAGGATTCGTTCATTTATTTATGAAGCTGTCTCCTGTTTAAAAAATCAAACAAAATGTATACCACAGATCATTGGTTCTGACTTAACAGACAAGCAATTCAGAGGAAAAACTTTAAAAAGTTTCTTAGTCTCAAATGAACACGTGATTGGCTCCGTCGTTCAAAAGAAAATGACCTCGATTTTGACTTGCTATCTCCTCTGCAATTTTATTTTTAGCAACTTCACCACCCCACCAACTAATTTTGTTCTTACAAACTGTAAGACTATATTTGTTCGACCAACAAACCCAATATTCTTCTTGAAAGAATCGAACTAGGGGGTTCTGTGGTTGATAGTCGCACCTACTTTGGGTGAAGTTCTGTAGACTGATACCTAAATTCCAAATGGCGGCTCCGACCAAACAGGAAAGACATCGTTGTCCTCTTACCTACAGGTAGGTTGAAATACCTTAGTTTCTTTTCACAACTTTATAAATAATTACTACTTTAGGCTTAACAATTTCTCACTCATCCGTTTTGGAAGTCAAATGTAGGTTTCTTAATAGCTGCTGAAAGACCCGTGACATTGTTGCTTTCGCGGCCAAGTTCAAACACCCAACTATGTTCGAATATTAGCACGGATATATAAATATGGCTCAACCTGTCAACTTTTCTGCGTTAAATTTGTCTGTGAATGGGATTGAAATTTCCGAACAAATTTCACAATTTGAGTTCCTCATGCTTCCTCGTTTTATCGGATTCGTGCGCCTAACTGTATTTGTGGATATCTCAGTTTTATTCCTAAATCAATTAAACATGTCAACCATTCAGTTAAAAATAAACTGATTCATACCGTTCGACCTTTCAGATACTTAAGAACATTTATTTCTAAACTATAATTAACGTCATTCTTAACGCACAGCCGAGTAACTTTGACCTAAGCTACGCAACTGATTCTCAATCCGAACAGATTTCATTAAATCTGAGTTTCAATTAATACAAAGCCTTTTCCTCTTTCCGTTAGGAAAAACTTAAATAATAAATCAATTAAATAGCATCTGGTATGGAGTATATAGTAAACACAAATTCAAGGGATTGAACGACACTGCCTTAGATTGTTCGAGGCCACTTATCTGCCATCTTTTTTTTTTCTTTTTTTGAAAGATTAAAGCCAACAATATTAAACTCTTACATTTTCATATTTAATTTCTTTTAGCGGTTTGAAGAAAAATCCTTTCTTATAATTTAAGTCTTTCTTTGCTTTTTTGAGCGCCGCTAATTGGTCCAGTAAAATTCGTCTGAGCGTTTTAACGCTTTTCCCAAAAATCGACTTCAATCTGCGTAACTTTGCCTTGTCATAATAACCAGTTCAAGGACTTTATACCAGATCTTTTCTGACGATGAATAAACAATGCAAAATTTGGAACAAGCGTCAGTAGCGTTTCAAAACCATCAACAGTGGTTTTTAGTCGGCCAACAGTTAAATGACCTGAACTGCTTTAGGCTAAGTTTTGATGACTCTTCTGTTAGTTTCTTTGACTTTAGCTTTTTGCGTAGGTCCGATTAAAAATTACTTTTTCTTTGACAAATAATTCAAAACAAAATCTGTCGGTCCTGGGTATGACTGTAAACTGCATCCAGCAGCAAGGCCTCTTATTACGAGATTGTGAGGAGCATGGAACCACCTCTTAATTGCTGTTGTTCCCAGGTCCACCCTGACCCGGAGTGGTAGCACCTGTTAGGGTCCCAGCTATGGGCAAATAGTTAACCCTCAAACTTTGGTCAAAACACCATGAAAGTATAAAAATAATTTTACAGAAAATATACATTTTTTGTTTAAAATACTACCAACAGTATATTTTGAAAAATATTACGACTTTTTGAATACAAAACTAGACCTTAAAAAAAAAATTCTCATTAAAATCTAAACCAACCTTCTCAATGTAACTGAACATTAGAAAAATATCTGAAACCCCCACATTTTTGGCATTAAGTAACCCACAGGTATGCCGTTACACAAAGCTCAAACAAAACCTGTCAGTTGTCCATTTAAAAGGACTTCTATTAAACGCCGCCAGTGGCTTCTTTCACCCCAAAATGAAAAACTGTCGTAAAATGACCTGTTGAACTAAAACGAGCTTCACGCTCCGATTGAAGTTTGTTCGCTAGCTATTCTTCTAAAACCCAATAGCAACCCCTGCAGTGTTGCCGTAAGAAAATCGTTTGGCTTCGAAGCGAGTTCATTTTCGGGTATTTGCCTTAGTTTTCAATTCGAAAAGCTGAATTTTCCGCTCAAAATGACGAAATTTCGGTTCAGGATTTAGTAACTTCAAAATCCTTTACGGACGCTTTCTTACTTGGACAACTTCAATCTTGCAATCTCTATCATATTTTTCCTTTTTTTTACGCGTGAAGCCTTTGATCATTTTTATCTATTTGTCGTGTTCTTTAAGGTGGAATATTACTCATTCCATGAAATCGCTTCTTATTTCATTGTTTGTTGGATTCTTCCTCCTATAACAATGGGGTTTGAGTTTTGGATTTCGTGTTTTTTTTTTTTTGTTTTTTTTTAAACAAATTCACGC
The DNA here is from genome assembly GCA_037127315.1 of Ascarosepion bandense. Classification (NCBI taxonomy): domain Eukaryota; kingdom Metazoa; phylum Mollusca; class Cephalopoda; order Sepiida; family Sepiidae; genus Ascarosepion; species Ascarosepion bandense. The sequence goes on along the minus strand of JBBBDQ010028273.1, from coordinate 18,111 downwards.
TCTCATCAAACGTCGTCATTCTCCTTGACTTTGACGAGACCCCCCCCCCCCCTCACATCCCGATCGAGACTTATATCCCAAGGAAAGTCTTTGGTTCCACTATCATTGAAAATTTTTCCGTCGTCTTGTTTATAAGATAAGGACACATCTCCTCCATTGACCTAAAACAGAAGAAAACTTTAGCCGTTTTAAATCCCATATTGCCGTCGATTGAAATATAGCTTGAAAGTCCGATGCTTTCTTAATATTGCCAACCCTACCAGACGCTCCAATGTTCATTTAGATTTACGACTTTGTGACCTAAACCTCCGGGTCAAAAGGTTTCTTGGAAGACTAACAGACCATTACCCGCCTCCCCAAAATTTGAAGTCGTATTTTGTTACTCGACGATGAAACTCTAGGTTTTAGAAACTTTTTTCCGTGTAAAATAAACCTGGAGTTAACCATGGAAAATCTTGCCAATATTTAAACGAGGAATGGAAAGACATTTGTCACTTTGTTTCAAACAGAACTGAAGACCTTGTTTTTCGTCGACTTAATCACGTTTACAGAGCTGCAAAAAAAAAAAAATAAATTCCAAGATCTTGATTGAATCTCTTGTCTGACTTTTTTTTATTCTCATCTGCTCAAATTGAAGAAATTAATAATGAAGCATTAAACTGTAACTTTTTACACGCCTATCGCATAATCACTCGAGTTTGCGGATATGACAGCTTTCACAAAGCGATCAGAAGTTTTTAAAATTCGCTTAATCCTCGACGCACTGGCACAGTGGATATCGACTGGTTCAGAAATCGTCGAGACAAGTTCGAATCCCAGTCGTATTCGTTGCATTCACTTACGTGCAAATACCCTTGAGAAAGTATTAATTTGTCGCTCTCTCGAGCTATGGGTTAAATAGCAACACAGATTGGGTTCTGTAGCCTTGGTTGGCAACCGTCTATCGCAGAAAGTAATGGTAACCTACTGCAGAAAAATCTTTTCCCCTGCCCAGTCATGTCTTTCGAGACATGATCGTCCAAGCGTGTATAACGTATGGTACTTGGTTTCAACGGACTTGAGTCAACCGCACATGTTCTCATTTTATATTTTGATTAAACTAGTTAAATCTTTTGGAATAGCTAATGTGACTGAAAACTCTTAGTGATATTTTAATTTTCAGTGGAAAACCTTTTCTAGGTTCTCTCTTAAAAGAAATCCGAGAAAGCGTGACTTCTCTTAAGCAAATGGGTAAAATCGAAGTCAACACAAATGGGTTTAATGAGCAGCAGGAATCTTCTGACTAAACCATGTACTCCTTCTGCAGAAATGTTTCGATTCCTACGAAAAAGTTCCGGGTATTGGAAAAACTTTTCAGGGGTCAATCGAAAATTCGTGAACAATGCGTCTAAACGGACGCCAGCGTTTCGAAACATAATTTTTGTGCGACTTGTCTAGAAAATACTTTGTAAAATAAAGGTTGTATTTTTAGTTGACCCTTCCGTTTTAGTAAAATACAAATTTCCTGTTCTTTCAATGAATACAATCTCTAATGTGCATATCAAACCATTTTCTAGCTCTTGCCTTTCTTCTCGGATTATTTCAGCCATTATTTTGTCGCGTTTTGTTTAACTTGTCCATTTTGTCTTTATAGCTTAGTATTTACGATCATATTTCGCTCACAAGTCAGTTACAGTGTTAACTGGTTATCCTCTATATTTTCTTAAATATAATTACCAATTGGTCACTAACCTTGTGGACCTTTTCACTAAACACAAAGCATGAAATCCTTTTTCTACCTGAAACTTCAAAACATTTTTCAAAGGTGAATCCCTTTGTTTCAATTTTAAAGATAAATTTAAGATGTTCTATTATCGCTTTGAATATTAACTTTATTTAGGACTGTTATATCTTTAACAGTCGTGGCCTTTTCAGTAATTATGCATTTTTATTTCTCTGAATCCATTGACTATCACTTTTAAAAGCAATATGGGAAGTAATAAGGTCGGTGCGTATTATTCCTCCGACCAGGACTTTGGTCATTTGATCACGCTTTCACTAAATTTGTTTAAACTAAGCTCAACTGAGTAATGGATGAAAACTTCTTGCATCATTCTGGTTTTTTTTTCAAATCCGTGAATTTGTTTTACTCATGCTAAGCATCGCAAGAAACAATTCATTTATCTGTTAATTATTCATCCCACCACTTTTTTTTTTTTAAGTCTTCAATGATAATTTCCGCAAAACATTAAGATGGAATGTTTTATTTAAAATTGTTTTACAATTTTATGGCACAAGGCCGCAAGAAAAGGGTTGGGGAACGAAACTCATTCTTTCATTATCTACATTATACCTAGCTAATCTGACTCGTGACCCAGACATACTGTGCAATTTTTTTTTTTTTTTCAATCACTATAAAAACGTATCCATCAACACTCAATCCATCATGTACCGCAATGCATTCTGGGGACCTAAAAACAATCCAGATGTACATAAAAATTACAATTTTTTTTTTTTTTTTTTTTTTTTTTTTTTAGTACAAAAATATATAAAAATTCTATACATAAAATGACATGGGGTGGGGTATGAAAACAATTTCCCCAAAATAAAAAAAATTTAACTGAAAATATCAACAAAAGACATGTTAGCTGGACCCAACCCACCCTCAAAACAAAGAAGCCGCTGTATTCTGCCTAAAGGACAAAATCAAGAGGCTCTCTTTCTACAGATTGGAGAAGAGAAAATAAATTGGACAGGGGAAAAAATATAACTGACCCAGACGAGATGAAACGTGACCAAAAAATTAAACGGAAGTGGGGAATCTCGAGCTGGATCATAACAAGACAGTGCCGGGAAACACACTCACTGACATTAACTAGGTACACAAAAAGGAACTTGCCTTACCCAGGGAGAGGGTTCCAAAGGAATCCACCCCCGATGTGACTAGGCAGGCCTAAAAGAGAAAATCAAGGCTAGCCCCAGTCACGCGCACCAGGCTTGCCACATTTATCCACCTTTTGCTGAAATCTGTCGGCGTCAACCGTTTCCAATCAGTTCTAATCTTCACGACGCAGAGCTGATGCTCAAAATATCGGATCAAATCCTGATGTGAAGGCAGCCCTTCCCGTAAGACTTCCTCTAGCGTCGTCCATATCACCATTCGAGCCGTGGCTAACAGCGACCCAGAAACACATCTGCTTCACTCCAGAAAACGGGGCGACACACTGTCGTGCGTATGCGATCAATGAGCAGGAGCTCATCCGGCGCGATACGAGCAGTCAGCTCGCCGACACGATCCCACAACGGGCGAACCTGCGAACAATGGTAGGCGTGCGAGGACGTCTCCTTTAAACCAAAGGTTGCAGCGTTCACAATCTGGCAAATCCGCCATGCTCTTTATGAAACGCATGTCATTGAGACAACCGATCCGAGCTAATCGCCAGGTCAAGAAACTGTTGCCGAGATAATCTGCACCTGGCGCCCAAGACCAATAGGCGAAAACTCATTCTCCGATATGCCAGGCTTCTCCGTAGTGGGTCCTTTGCGACACTCTCACTAATCTCCGATAGAAGACTTTTCTAGGCTGTGAAAGGTCACGAGACCGTGGATAGCCGCAAGGCTTTCCACCTCGAGGAAGAATCACTATCACCCATGAAGATCTTACGGCACCGCCTCATGATCGAGAGTGATAAGTGAACTAGAGAACATGACCCTCACTACCTCCAGCAACCGATCTTCCATCAACGCGCGCCTGAGAAAAGCCACCCTTGAAGCAAACTTGTGACTCTCCAAGTGCGGCATTCCCCGGAACCCCATGACACGGACGTTGGTAACACCTTTGTCGACGTGATGTTTGCGTTCTCTCGAAAGGAGAATAGCAAACGCTCGATCACTCCTCCACGTCCATCATAAAGGAGAAGTGGGCAACCGGTAAAGGAACTTGGGAAAGATATGTAGGGCACCTCCGCCAAGCCCTTTAGGACAAATTCCTTCGACGCCAAATCTCGACCGACGCGCCGACTTTTGCCTGTATTTCAGACCAATTCTTCAACTGTAAGTCCGGCCCAAACCACACTCCAAGAATGCGGACAGGACCGTCCGTCCAGTCGAAAGGGCCCCTGGAAGATAGAACCCTTCCAGGCACCTCTTCGTACAGGTCAAACGTCTTCTGTACCGCTCTTGTTGCCCGGGACGAGTCGGACTACGTCCTGTCCTTTAGCCGGCGAAGGAGAGGCTCTAACGCCAAGACAAAGTAAGGACGACAGTGGACAACCCTGTCGGACCGACCTAGACGAGTACAAAAGCGCTCGACATCTTCCCTTTGTACCACAGCCCGTGAGACGATACAGGAACTAATCCAGCGGCAGAAGTCCAGGTGCGAATGCGGTGGCCTGCAGGACAGCAGCCATGGTCAACCTATCAAATGCCTTGGACTGATCCAAATTGATCAGCGCAACTTCGTCTTTCCAAACCCTCTAGGATCGTGCGGATCAAGTGCAGGTTGCCTTTCTAGTTCGGCCCTTCACAGCACGAGTCTGATCGGAGTCCCAACAGACTCGGCAACTAGCTGCAAGCGATTCGTCAGGATCTTGGCCAAAATCTTTAACTGTGTGTTTAGCAGTTATGGGCCTGTAACCATCTAATTTCCTCCCAACATTATTGCCTTTTTCTCAAAAGCGTGGCCACACCCCTCTGGTGAACCGGTTGGGGATGGTCCCCTGCCGGAACCAGTTGTTGAACCTAAGTCAAGATCGGGACAAAAATGTGTGACCGCCTCAAAGTACAATTCATAGGGCAAACCATCCAAACCAGGCGACTTGCCACTGCTGACCTTCAAAGCCGCGTAGACTTCGTATTCCGTAATCTCTCCCTCGCAACTAGCCGCTTCAGCCGGCAAAAGCCGGGAAAAATCAGCCAAACTGCAGAAACTCTTCACGGAGACCAGGCACCTTGGTAAACCGGTGTTCGAAATGCGGCCGAAACGCCTCACACATATCGTCAGTCGACCGAGGAGATGCCCCGCCGAGTCAGCACCTCTCGAATGTGGCGATCGCCGCCTCGACATTTCTTCCCTGCGCAGATCCGCGCCCAAGTTCTAGATTCGGAAGGAACATCTTATGTCCAATTACCCCTTTGACCCAAGTAACTCAAGAGCCTCTTTAGCTATCTTGAGGGATCCCCACCAACCTCCGCCCGAGAGTAATTAGCTCTAAGTGTCTTCGCCTTGTTGGCTATATTGAGTGGCGAAAGACCTAATGCTATCCTTAGCTCCCACCACTTACTCCCAATGACTCCCTAGTTAACGCCCGCTGCACTAATTAGCTGGCACCGAAAGTCCCGCCTGTCCACTAAGGACTGATTGAGCTTCCAGTAACCAGCCATTCTAGCCCTAAATTTTAACGCTACACGGACACAAACAAGTTTGTGATCCGTATAACCTAACCAGTGGAACCTTGGGCATTCTAAGAAGTCTGTCGGCTTCTCTAACCTCTATCAGGTAGCTAACTACCTTGGTAGGAGCCAACTACGCGCTCACATCCACATACTCCACTCGGATGATCGACACGGTATCTATCAACGAAGCCAAAATCTCAATGATACCAACCAAGCTACGATCACCTCTCCTCCCGCTAGCACCCCTCCCTTTATCCCATTTGGGGGTCAGGATGGCATTCCAGTCTCCCACTAGGATTAGTCGTGTTGAATCCACCAGGAAGGGCTCCAACAGTCGAAAAAGACCCGCTCACCTTGATCATTGGGCGCATGAAAACCGCAATCAACCGGAACGAGTTGCTTTTCACTGCAATATCGGCCACAATCAACCGGCCCTTGGCACCGACATGGGCCAAGGTCCACCATCGCATCCAGGGTACGTCTGACCAGCAAGAAAATACTGGCATGCCTGTTCCCACATATGCTGAATAAACGACAGTCATTAGACAGCACATAAGAATCTTTAGACCTGAGAAAAATAGAAAGAAATACTCTAGTCATATACCGGATAGGAATCTCTGGTGGCAGGGACACCGACAGACCGTCAAGGGAACCCGTTCCTACGTCGGATGTAATCCGTCCGTCTTGGACAATCCCGCCAACGTCCGTAGAGGTAGGTTAGTTTGATTACCCTCTATAAGCAGGGATGGAAGAACTAGGAACCTCCCTGCACAATTCTTAGACATTTTGAGTTCAGGAGTTCCACTCCTGTACACAATCCCTTTCTTTGTAGAACCTGCTGGCTTCATTTGTGTTCCCGCACCCTCAGGTTACCCCCCGTGTTACGAACCAGGGTAAGCACGCCGGTGGCCTTTGGGAAGTTTGGGGGTTTTCAGTGGACTTGCCATCCACCGCAGTTAGCTTCAGCAAGGGCTTAAGTAATGAGCACCTCTAGGCCGACCAGTCCCTGGATATGTCCCTTTTTATAGAATTTCATTAGCTCTTCTCCCTGGGGAAGAGCTTTTTTTCTACTTGAGAGTAGGAGTAGTAGGTGTGAGAGTTAAGAAGTCAGTTTAAAGGTCGGGGACTGGGCAGGTTTTGAGGGGAAAAGGGAAGGCTTCTTGCCTTATCCGCCAAGACAGCCTTTCGGCGATACTGGTAGGGATGAACGGTAGCCTTAGTGTATGCCGCTTTTTCACTGCTCCTACTCTTTCTGAGGCTTTTGTGGTTCTCTTGTTGATCTTCCTCCTCGTCTCTGCTGCGCTTCAGGGATGATGAACGCTTTGTTTCCATATCTTCCTCTTGCTTTTCCTCGACTTCCCCTGTGGGAGGTGATTTGGGCGGCGGAGGTGGTTTCGGCGACGCGGGCGCCTTCGGTGACACAGGTGATTTTTGCCGGTGAAGACTTCTCCGGTGGTGGACGCGTTTTGCCTTTTCAACTGTCTGCCATTCTCCACTTTCTTTAGAAGGTGCATCTGCTGGTACTGCTGAAGGTACTGCTGTCCCCGTTTTGGCTGCTGGCTGTTACGTGATCCGACGCCCCGCAGACCCAACAAAAAGGTCTCCTGCCCTCCACCACCACATTGACCGGCCCCTGCAGGTGAGAATGTTTGGGATGTCTGAACTCTTTCCGAGTCATCGTCACCTGCAGGGTCATGTCGCCAGTCATAAATCCTGATTTCGAAATCACCGATGATACCTCCGCCACCTTTCCATATTTGAAGGCGGCGCCCATGTGATGTCCATGGGATCTCCGTGCAATGTTTAGTCTTGCGGGTCGCCATGTACTCCGTTTGAAGCCGGAGCGTTTTGGTAGTGAGTGTTGCTCCGGCCAACTGCTTGGCTTCCTCCGCCGTGTCAAGCAGGACGTCCCACATAGCGTGGTTCCTCCTTGGCTTTAATTTTGAGTGACTTAATAGCTTCTTCTGTTCTTCCCACTTTTCGGCCTCAATGGCAGATTATTCCCGGTTCAATTGCCGACAGGTTCTCCACACAGCAATTCGGTGCCCGAAATATTTCGCTACTTTCCTGGAGCTCTTTCTCACGTTCACCCTTCCAACCAGAGGTGGAAGGATGGGCGATTCTGGCCTTGGGCCATCGAAATGGGACTGCCAAATAACTCCTCCTTTCCTCCACATATGGGACACCGCCGAACTTGACCATTCGTCCATGATCTGCCACTCATTCTCTTCTCCACACCACGCCGATGTGGAAGGTATTGAAGAAAAGGCATCGATTGAATTCGAGATATTATGTCGCCCACTGACAAGATCTCCGACGATCCCCATCATTGCCTCCACAGGACGCCGTTGTGAGGGAACCTGGAACTCTTGAAATCTTCCTGGCCATTGTCCTCCCGTCGACGGCCGCTTTCCGATCGCCAACACTTCCGTATGGGAATCGAAAATCGACACTTGAAGTTGTTAAAAGAATCGCTGACACAACTTCAATCTACGAGCACAGATACTACACTTTGATCGCCTTCAAAGGTAGAAGAAATAACAAGAACACTTAACGAACGCACGGGATGTTATGCAAGACAACTCCTAATATGGAATGTTCTATTGTGACAGGTCACTAATGTAATCTGTATTTAAGATGGAAGGTTCTATAGACAAGTCTGTATTTAGATAAACTGTATTTTTTCACTTTTTTTTAAGCTACAATTTTCAATGTTACATTATGAATCCATTGACAAGTAATTAGAATACAATAACATTTATATTATATTTAACAGTATTCTGAAAATTAAGATTCGAGGTGAGCTCATAAACCCTTACACCGACCTCCCTGGTTTGATAATTGAAGGTACCCTCGAACAAAGTTAGATTTTAGGTTTTGTTCTGTAGTCCGCCATTCTTTTGGTTGATTGGCCGAATTTTCTTGCTTCAGCTGCAAATATTTAATTCTTGGAGGTTCTGATTATGCATCCTGACTATTTCGTTTGCGTGCTATAGTTTATATTCAAGTCATCAGCTAACATAGTTTCATCGAATTAGCGTGTCAAATCCATTCTCGATGAAAATGTTTAATCCTCTTTTCAAGAACATCTGATTTTTATTTCTTCATAATAGCGTCGGCATTTAATAGGCTCAGAAATCAAGACACCCTAAAAATGTTAAAGCTGAACACTTCATTGGTTAGTCCTTGCTTGTAGGTAAGGTTTTGTTTTTGAGAATGCCGGTTGATCCTGGCACATTTTGTTGTTTGTGGCCATCAGAGGCGAGACTAGCGACATCATGGAAATAAGCGAAGTATAAGTGTTCGGATAGAGGTGACGAAATAAAATGTGGGACCCTCTCTGAGCAAAACTGCTTCAACTTCCGCGTTTTCTCGTCTGATTATATAGGGTGTTCCAGTTGAAATGAATCCTTCCATGTTATTGCAGAATTTATTGATTTCATTTATTGATCATCTTATTCGAGTCATGGCACTATTTGGGGGTGGTGGAAATAGTTCAAATGTCCGTCATACTTGGGCGTCATACTTCCTTTGATGGTCAAATTCAAAATTGACTGCAAGCACCTCGCCAAGATTTTACAAAATTCTTTAACTCTAGGTTAGCAGAGCGGCGGGCTTGTAATCATCTAAGCCTTCCTTACACTTTTGACTTTAGCGCAATCTCACCCTTGGAAATCTGGCTGCGCTGGAACCAGTTTCGAACACCACCGTCAAAATCGGTACAAAGATGTGTGACAGCTCTGGCGTACAATTTGTAGACCATCAAATCCCGGAGACTTCGTACATGCTGACCACTTCAATGCCAAGTGAACCACCGTGATCTCACTCTTGCTGCTTTAGCGACTCGCTGAGGAAAGTCGGGTAAATAACTTGGTAAACTCATCACTGACACGAGGCTCCTTGGTAAAGCGGCTCTCGAACTGCTGCCGAAACGCCTGCACGTATTGTCGTTCGACCAGAGTACGCACCTGGCCCTGACCATCTCTAACCCATATAGATGGTCACCCTGGATGGATCTTCGGCGTTGGGATTTCCAGCTTCGTTCACGCTCGTTATCATTTAACCCATAATTAAATGACCCTGTAACGCTTTCAGCCAACCGTTCCAGACCACCAGTTTAATTTATTTAGGATGCCACCTACCTCTGCCTGCTGAGACTTTACAATTCTTAAGCTGCCTCACATTGTTAGCCTTAGCTAGGAAGAATCGATGGATATAGTCAGCGGTGAAAGACCTCATGCTATCCTTAAGCCTCTTCACCATCCATTTTTGATACCTCTCTACTACTCCCGTAGCATTAATTTGAAGCTAGCTGTTGCCAGAAGTTGCTTGTCCAGTAAAGACATGTTGAACTTCCAGTGTGCAGCCAGTCTAGGCTCTTCCATCTAACGCTACTCGGGCACAAACGACTTTGTGGCCGACTAGCTCAACCAGTGGAACGATCTAGCAAATATAGATCGCCCCGTCTATCCACCGTACACAGTTTCTTGCTCTATGTAAACGTCGCGGTTCCTTTTACTTTTTCATTTTCTGCTGGGTTGGAAGGAGCTCGAAGGAGTGAGATTCTACCTTTGTTCTGTTCTTTCACAGGTGAAGCAAGGGAACATTAGTCTTGGCGGCGACAAGGGCCTTTTTCGCTGCTTGTTTTCGCTTTCCTTTTTTTTTTTTTTTTTTTTTTTTTTTCATGGCGTCCTCATCCCCCTTCCTCCCTCTGCCGTTTTAACGAAGAAGAGCTTGATGGAGGTATTTCCCAGCTTCATCTTCGAAACTACCATCGGTTCCTGTTGTTGTTGATGTTTTTTCGCACATTTTTCGGTGACGTTTTCTGTGGAGGAGGGAAAGCCTCTTTGACCCTCTGTTCACCACCTTCGTCCATTCGCCCGTCATTTGTTGCTTTTCTACCTCTACCAGTACCTTCTCCTCCTCCTCCGCTACCGCTCTTTCCTTAACCGGTGCTGCCTGATAGTTTCAGCAATGTGCTAACAGATTCTTTGTTTGTCGCCGACTTCGGTAGATGTCCTACACTCCAACAAGTCCGACAGTGTGGCTTCGTTTCATCGTAACAATTTTTTTTTTTTTTTTTTTTTTTTTTTTTGCCCCGGTAGATTAGAATTAGTTCTGTAGGTGAATCGTCTTAGCCTCTTCAGAAAAGTACAATCCCATAGCGGTACGGATTGTTTAGTCAATATTTTAGGTAATATTTTTTATTTTGTGAGGGCTTCTGTCCATCATCTCTCTACAGATGCCAATGAATCTCCGCGTCTTCCTGCTCGTTGTTCCTGCAAGGAGATCGTTTTGCCGGCACAACATTTTAATGCCTCCGGTACGGTAACGAGTTCATTAACTCTAATGACGTCCTTGGTACTTTAGACGCATTTGGTCGAGATTGCGCTCCCGCTTTTTTTTTTTTTTTCTCCACTAGTCTTCTAAACGGTTGGTACTTGAGGTACCATGGATTCAACATTTTGCTGGGGAGACTCAGCCATTGTGGTCTCACCCCAGCAAAACAAAGAATAACCAAACTTCGGTTAACCAAACCGCACAAAGACAAAAATTAGACGTATAAAAATACACTATTCACGACCCAATCACCATTACAATTTCTTCATTCACCACCAGAACCCATCCGTCACCTTCCAATCCTTCACACCAATACCACATATTTTCTGTGGCACCTAAAAAAAGATGGAACAAAACCCATGTCATAAAAAATTGGTTTCATGTACAATAATAGGAAAAAATACTTATAATTTAATGTAAATAAAAAGGCGGGAATGAAATAACTAAAACATAACAAAATATTCAAATTGAAACTAACAAGTGTTAGTAAGACTTGTTTACCCCACAAACTTTCAGAATGGCTGCTGTATTCCAGCAAACGGCGAAATCAAGTTGCACATTCGATAAGACGGGAAGGAGAAAATAAATAGAATTGGAAAATCAAAGACTCACCGAGTCAAAAAAGTGGACCAACAACGAACTGGAGGATTGGGAATCTCGATTTGGATCATAAACAAGGAAAGCCGGGAACAAAGCTAGGAACGCATTAACTCTGTACACAAAAGAAACCAACTTAGCCAGGATAATGTTCGCAGAAAACCACCCCATTGTACTAAAGACTGGGGCCCCATTCAAGCGAACCAGAATTGCTACAGTCAACCACCATTTGCTAAAATCTGTCGATATCAACCGCTTTCAATCAGATCTGATCTTTATCTTAAGCTGATGCTGAAATAATCTAATCAAATGCTGATAAGATTAATGTTCATAGCAATATCCGGGCACTAAAATAGATTTTCGTGCAAAAATCACAGGTTCATGAGCTTCAAACAGTAGAAAATGCTTGCCTGAAGTTAAAGCGAAAACCTTGGAAAGGGGAGACAGATACACCAGCATAGGTGAATGAGATTTTGGACTTTTCTAAGCTTTTGTCCATTCCTTTCTTTGATGGAAGGATAACATTAAAATTGTAGTTGAAACATTAAAAAAAACATTAAAATTCATCACTAGTAAAGTTGTAATATAGTATTCACTGAATGACCGAATGTCCCTTGTAGGATAAGAATCATCACTGAGATTACAGATAGATATTCGATCAATATTTATCCTTTTGCGTTATAACATACATTATTCTTTCAAAATCATCCTGCCTAAATATTTCAATAGCTTCCCTCTTCACAATAGAGAACTTTCGTGTTTTCAGACAAGTAGTTAGAAAAAGACAATCTTCTTAGTCCAGTAGATTTCCTCACTCAGCTTGAAAGCAAGAGAAAAGACCATGGAGTTCCAGAAGAAACAGCCAGTTATTTTTGACAAAAAACCCTGGAGGAGGGCAACAAAATTGCCACCGGAGTGACTATGTTAGTAACTAAATGTGTTGCTGTTGGTCGGATGTGTTTGTGTTTTCAGTAGTTTATTAGTAGAAAGGCATTTTTGTCAAGCATAGTTTTTGTCAAAGTGCTCGATATGAAAAAAGGATTAAGCTTAAACAGAATTAATATTGAAAAGAATGTCGGCTAAGTAGTATTAATTTCATTCGTGCCAAATTTCAAATTACCTGAAGGCGTGGGACAAAACGTGAAGACATTACACAATGCCTTTCACAGAACTACGAAGTCTGCATGACTTGAAATACGCTCTTATACAGCGAGAGATCGATCGATCGATCTTGAAAAGCTACTTAAGGTATTTGTAAATAATAAAAGAGTTTTCAGACCTGAAGCGATTTCGGCTTTCAGTTTCCGGTTTTTTTTTTCCTAAGTTATATTTTTTTGCTTTTCTTTCAGATATGAAAGTTTTTTGAAATACTTTGTTGCCTAATCCACTGTTTTCTTTTGAGAGGCTATTGTCATCCCTCACTGCAGGGACCATTTCACGGAGACTCTGGAAGAACATCATGCCCTTCCTACTTTCTCTTTCCAGGTTGTTACGGGCTTTTTCCACCTGGCTCATGTATTTCCTTTGCTTTCCTCAGTTAGTCTCTTTAAAGAAATAAATCAATATACAAACAAAATTAAGTCGGTAGCTCCATAAATTCGCAATACGCAGGATTAATATGAATTTTTACAAACATAAACCATTTATTTTAGTTTAAATTTCAAACTAGTTAGCATTTCCAATAAAATTTGAAGCAATTAAATCGCTAATAGTCATTGATTTTAAAGCCATTTTTAGCCTTCTATCAGAATAGCAATTCTGAAAAATCATTAAAAATGTAATGATCTATTCTGAAGTATTATTTGGAATGTTAGCTGGTTAGTGTAATTAATGCGATTTGAAACAAATATTACTTTCAGTTTAAAATAATGCATTTTTAAATACAAAGGTAGGTATTTATGGTGTTGACAAGGTAAGTTAATCTCAATTTTTTTTTCTTTCTATAGGTGATATCGGGGAAAAATAGTTGAATATAACATGTGCGCAATGTTTTCATATTTTTAACTACCCAGTAACTTTACAAATTTTGGAAAATATTCACGCTAATCTCAATATTTACTGAATTTTTGAAAAATCTTTTAAATAATTGGTGTTGCTGAATTGTAAGCTTTTTCATTTGTGATTAGTAAATATAGTCTTGGTGAACAATATCACCTAATTGATTTAAAACTTTATAAACTATTCTAATCAAAATGAAAAAATAAAAACAATCGAAAACTGAATTTTATTTTTGAAAACTGTCTTAATAAATATACACATATTTCGAAAATATCGTCTGCAAATATGCTGTAAGTGACTTACCAAAATAGTGAACGGCTGAGATTAACTACGGCTGCACCGACTCGTAATATTTTCAGCTTTTCAGTTGTCATTCCCCTTGAGATGGCTTCGTCGCAGCTGAGGGGAACTGATAGGAGCAAATGTATTGTATCTCGCGTATATTTAATTTTCTACAGAATCTGTAGAAGAATTAACCAATATATTACAAGTTAATATTTCAAGTAGAAAATTTTCATCATATAAGGAATTAGTTGTAGGGATCTCGACAATGTTTTTTCAAATTGGCCTTGTGCCTAACACAACCGAAGTCCCCCACAATTAAAAAAAAAAAATACCTGAAGGTTGGATGTTGAAATGTGGAAGAATAAAACATTTTGTATCTTTTAAAATTTTATTAACTGAAGAGAATAACATGAATATAAGTAGAAAATGTTCAGAAAAATGTACGTAGTTAAATGTTCCAGAGAAATAGTAGTAAGCAATTAAATGAATCCAGCTTATTTTTCATAGTAGCAGAATGTGTGTAGAAAGATTAAAAGATTAGCATTAAAGACTGTGTTTCCTTCATTTTTTATGGCCGGCGAGAAAGTGAAAGGAAGTTAAAACAATCAAGGAAAACAGAAATGAGTAGAAAGAGCCAATGAAAAACGGCTCAGAAATGAACCCCAAATTTAGAAGTAAAATATAGGCAGATACATATATCGGTCACGTGACGTCTTGGCTACTTTATTTCTCTTGTTTTCCTCTATTTTATTTCCTGTTTCCTATTCCCCTTTCTTTCAACCCTTTTTGTTTTGTCATTTTTTTCTATCCTCTTTACCTCGTACGAATCTTTTTTTTTTTTTTTTTTTTTTTTTTTATATAAAAAGAAACGTTCTGATGAGTTTTTCTAACGTCGAAACAAAATGTACAATTTTGTAGTAGACTGCGGTTTGTACATGGTCTAAAGTTGTGTGTGTGTGTGCAGATCACGTTTAGGTAGGATAGCTAATTCAAGCTGTCAGTTTCAGACATGCATTGTCAATAGTTGACTGGGGTTAACAATTCATGTCTCGAACTGAACTCAATATTATCTGAATTTACGGATAACTAAATGAATATCCGCTCTGGAAATTTTACCTTGAGCTCTGTTGGATCAGGGAACAGTTTTAATATTTAAACGATATTACTAGAATTCTCTAAGATTTCTATCAATTTTCTTCAGGATTTTTTTACTGATATATATCCAATTAAATAAGGTTATGACGAAAGTAATTTCCTGATTTTTTTTTTTTTTTTTTTTTTTTTTTTTTTTTTTTTACGAATATAGTCCTAAAATCAGTCACCGCCAAAAGGGAAGATTTTCCTACTGAAATATTTTTGTGGAGGTCAGCTCATTTCTTAGATTGTGAAGATTTCAGATTTACGGATAAGTATTTTTTATAATTTCATGAAAACATTTTTTCATATAAAATTAAGTCTTTTCCTCATGCAATCTGCTAAGAATAATTCATAGAAACTCAAAATTATGGCGAATTGGTACTTTAAAAAAAAAATCAATGAATATTTTTGAAAAAAAAATTTTCAACAGTACAAAAATCACAGACTACATAGCAGAATAAAATTCATGTTTTGAACAAAAGTAAAATTAACAATTGTTAATTAATCCTTAAATTTAATACCAAAAATTTTTTTCTGAAGAGGAAAGTTCATTAAAAAAAAAAAAAAAATACACCTCCAAGGTCTTTCAGCCAAAATTTTCAGTATCGAAATCCGACAAATACAAACGAAACAAATTTTATTTGGAACCTGATTTAAACCGTTTACCTTAGGAATTGAAAAAAAAAATGTAACCCTTAGATTTTTCAAACGCGTTTAACCGGAGCGTCTTCGGTTTTGCGTGGCCGACCTCTTCCCTTCGGATTTTTTTCTTGAAAACAGTCTGGTACTGGATGTTCGATTTGAAGCTCCGGCAACAGCGAGTCCGAATCATCTGATTATGTCTCAATGGTCGCAGTTGTGGATCCGAATAAGAAGTTCATAACCAACGTTTCTGAGAACTTGCGATGATCTCCTTCTGCCAAAAAATTCTGAGGGTATCCGTGTGATAGTTACCATAGTCACCATCCGTGTGTTGCTCGTATCAGGCAGGGGTCTTAATTAAAAGGGATTTCGTTCGTGCATACAATTTTTTTATATATACAATTGAGCGAAGCTAGAAAACAAACCAGCAAATAGAATTGAATCTATAACACACGAATATTTGGAGTCTTTTGAAAAAATAATTAATGAAATTTTGACTGTTCCCAATTTCTGTTAATTAATCCTTAAACTTTAATACCAAAATTTTTCTAAACAGGAAACATTTCGGTCATTTTAAAAAAATGCACCTGCTCTAAGTTTTTTCAGCCCAAATTTTGTCAGTATCGAAATTCAACAGACAAAATACAAACTAAAATTTATTTGGAACTCAATTTAAATCGTTTTCATTGGGAGTTGAAAAAAAATGTAACACTTACATTTTCTATCGCTTTTAACCGGAGCGGTTTCGGTTTTGCGTGGCCGGCCTCTTGGCTTTCGTTTTTCATCTTTAACAGCGTCTAGAACTGGATGCTCGATTTGAAGCCCCAGCGAATCAAAATCAGGTTTGATTATATCCCCAAATAGCTGAAATTGGGGATCCGAATAATGATCTAGAAAGTTCATTGACGACGTTTCTGAGAATTCCATGAGAGGAACCTTCCTCAAAATTCTGAGGATATTCTTGTGAATCGAGGTAATCACGATCCATTTTGGTTGTATCAGGCAGGGGTCCTAATTAAAGGGGATCTCGTGCACACTTTTTTTTATTTATATTAAGTAAGGAGCGGAAAACAGACCAGCCAATAGAATTGAAGCTACAATAATAATATTTATGGAGTCATTTTTAAAATAATCAGATAATCTTTCCAGTGCTTATGATGGTGCATCCATTCTATTTTCTTTCCGTTCTTCTCATCTCAGAATTTAAATACCAAAATCAATAGACATTATTTCTGTGGGACGACAGGTCCCTTTCAACTGCCTTTCTGTCTACCCGACATTCCCCTTTTTGGAGATACTTTTTCTTGGAATTTGTGCTTTTGCTAGGGAGGTGAGCACAAGGAAGGGGGGAAGGCTCTTTCTACTTTCGCAGGAGGATGTTGGTCGTTCCGGCGAAGTACGGACGGAAGCTGATTTTGGTCGTTCAGAAATCTCCGTTTCATGCCTTTCCCTTATCTTTTTCAAAGATGAAGAGCGGGCGCAGGCATTTCCTCCGTATCCATGTTTTTTTCCTACCTCTGTTGTGGCTACTTCTCCTTTTGGGAGGACGGTTATTACTGCTTTTCCTGCTGCTACTGTCTTTTTTGTGTGTGTGTGGTGGTGGGGGGAGGGGTGATCGCTTATCTTGTGGAACATCCTGATTTAATGGAGGTTTTGCTTTCGTATTCTTTCACCTTGCCATTCACCATCTGTCTTGCCCTTTGTTGCTTCTTTAGGCTCCTGAGTCTTGGTCTTCTTGGGCTCTTGAGTCGATTGTCTGGGTTTTAATCAGGCAGACTTTAGCCAAATGGCTCAACGCTCCACAAAGCCAACAGTAAGGGTTTCTGCCTTCCACAACAACGTAGATCGACCGGCCACGGCAGGTCAGAATGTTCGGTATTTCACCGAACACCTTACGATTAATCTCACTTGTAATGTGGCATCACCCGTAAGAAAGTCAAGTTTGCTTGTAGTAGCTACCACGTCGGCCACCTGGCCATACGGGGGAAGAGTCTCCGAGGAGGTCCTCAGTAATATCCATAGGCATCCCGTGCAAGGTAACTCGAGTCTTGCCGGTGCCCATGTATTCCGTTTGGTTGTTAGTGTGGCTCCTGCCAACTGCTTCGCCTCCTCCTCCGTTGGTAGCAGGGCGTCTCGCATGTCATGGCTTTTTGCCAACATTTTAGCCGGGACGCTTAGGCTTTTGATGGCCTCCTCCTCAGTTTCCCTGCTCACCCATAACAAACTTCTGTGTTTTTGTCTTTGGTTAGCAGGGAAATGATCATTGTTTCCACTGTTTGCACTTGATTTACCGAGACGAACTACTAATATTTTTCATTTAGTTTTTTTTTTTTTTTTTTTTTTTTTTTTTTTTTTTTTATAGAGGCTAAATACGCCTCATCATTCTTGAGGGGTTTAGCCCCTCCTCAAGCTGAGGCCGAAGGTACAGCCCTTCTTTTTAATCGTCTGTTGCCTGCTGGGAACTGGACTACCAGAAAAGAAAAATTAGTCACAATTAGCGTCAAAATTTCCGTACGAAAAGAATTCGAGCTTTAAGTTAATACAGATCTCGACACAAAACGCACAACGAAACCACTTAGCGGTTTGGGGCTCACTTCCTTTCTCGACGTTCACGTGATTTATTATTTATGATTTGATGGACTACCATTAAGTCCACGTTGAAAAAAATAAAATAAAACAATCCACACTTCGTTTTCACATCTGCCACTGAGTTTGTTTGAATTCAAACAAAATTGCGAA
>JBBBDQ010028272.1:0-56184 GCA_037127315.1 Ascarosepion bandense | reverse complement strand
TTGTTCGACGTGGTTTTTGTCATTTTACGACTGCTCTGACCTCTGCTTTGTTTCAGCTTGGACTTTTTGTTGAAAACATTTTTTATTTGGACTGAATTTTGTACACAAGAGACCTTTCTTTGTACCGATAAGTTTATTTTTATTTTATTTTTCGTTTTCTTTCTTTGTTGTTTTATTTTTTATTTTGTTCTAGGTTTTTGTATTTTATTTTCGTATTTTTTGGCGGCCATATTTGTTTTTGTTTAGGTCGGCCGTTTTCTTTTTATTTTCTCTTTTCATTTTTCATTTGGTCTTCTTAAGTGCCAGATTTATTTTTATTTAAAAAAAAAAAAAAAAAAAAAAAATTTGTTAATAGTATCTTTTATTTTATTTGTTGACCAGAAACTGATCATTTAACTGTTTGTTTTCCTCCTTTTGCCTTTTCAGCCCCTCCCCGTTTGCGAAGGTAGCCTTTAGGCAACTCTTTTGCGTGTCCTATTTTTGTTACATATTTTAAATTTGTATTTTATTGTAATAAGTTTATTGGTTGTTTGTTAAACCTCTCAAGAGGTTAATTTCGTTTTTAAAAAAAAAAGGATATTGTTATTATATTTTGGCCGCTAAAGGCTAGTCTGTTTGCTTTCATTTGTTTGCCTTTTGTCTGCATTGTTATTTGTCTGCAAGGTTAATTTGTATAACCCCCCCATTCCACCCCTTTCCCCCCTCCCCATTCCCCTATTTAGTTACGGAGGAGAAAAAATATAATATTGTTTCCTGGTAAGTTGGAATTGAAAAATGGCCGACTCAAGTCGGTCGATCAAAAAAAACTGAATTTTGACCCGCCCTTTAAGGGCCCGCCAGATAAAGATGAGGAAGCTTATCCCCCTCTTCCGAAAAATGTGTCCAAGAATATGGTGGCCGAGAAAGGCCAGAAGACTTCAAGTACCGAAAAGAATAAGAATGACAATACGAAGGATGCTGAGGCCGGGGAATCGCCCTGTTGTTGGAAGTCCCCACCGAGTTGCATTATAAACATTGCGGAGTTTCTGGAGAGGGCTAAAGGTTTCGATCATCTTTTGAAAGATGACGGACTTTTGGAAAACCCCAGGAATTACAAAAGTTTGAAAAAAGAATGGTGTCGGTCTTCGTGGTGGACAAGCGTACGCGCAAAATTTGTCGCTCCACGAAAGACACAGTGATTCGAACACTGGTGTCCCTAGGGGTTAAGCCCCAAAGAGTTATAAGAGGACCGGGTTTTCTCACGTGGGACGTACTGCTACCCTCACCTGAAGATTGCTTGGAAGTAGTGAGGAAGGAATTGATCACTAACGACCTAATAATCAGGACAATATATGAAGGCCGAAGGAGGACCACGGTAGCAGTATATGAGGTTCCTCCTCAGGTTGCCGGTGAACATCTGGCGTCCTATTTTAAGAAATATGGCCAAATATTGGCAGCCTCATCCGACAACCTGAACGGGGGATGGATGTTTGATATATTGATGGATCAAGATGCCTTCGATTCCGTCCCCAACTGCTTGGACTATTGCGGCCGGAAAATGCCGGTCGTAGTGACCAGGCGAAAACCATCTTGCTGGAAGTGTGGGCAGATTGGTCACCTGTCCTCCTTCTGCCCAGAGAAGAAGGCCTCTGGTGCTCCGGCCGCTGGCGACCAAAATACCCCTAAGCCTGAAAATTGTAGTTCCGCAACGCCTGTAACGGGCCTAGTAGCGGCACGGTCCGGGGACTTAAAAACCCCGGATGGGTCTCGGCCCCCATCCTCTCAAACTCTGAAGCCTGCCACTGGTGTGGTTAAGGACAAAGACGACGGAGAATGGCGTGTCGTTACTAGAGGCAAAGGGAAGAGCCGAGCAGCGGGACCTCAGTCCCCTGAGGCCACTAGGGATGACACCAACAGTCCCACTCCCTCTGTCAGCAGTAAGGGCGATGTCCCGGCAGTTCACCAAGATGCTCCGTTAACGGAAATTCAAAAACAGGCGGAGCCCAACTGGGATAAAATAAAAAAACTGAGAGAGCTCAAAAAGGCTCTAGGTCAAGTAAGACCAAGAAATCATCAGCAGCGTCAGTGTCTGCCCCTACTTCTCCTCCACAAAGAATTATGGCACCTCCTCCCATGACAAAATCCTTGACCCACACCCCTTCCAAAATGACCATATTTAAAAAACCATCACCAGTCCCTTCAGCCCCTTCTCCTGTCCTTCTCAGTCCTTCTCATGGTTTATCCCCAGCTAGTTCCACCCTTTCTTCCCCAAGTGTATCTGCTACCCCCACGCCAACACCGACTCCTTCTCAATCCCCGCTTAAAAGATTCATTCAAGAGGCAAAGAAGCCCGGACACAATAAGCGGCAAAGAAAAAAAAAGAAAAAAAGCCTCCTTTTAATGTGGGGCAGGATGTTTGCCGTGTCTCCAAGGACACTGCCCAAAGGCTATTAATCAATGTAAAAAGGTCAAAACATTGTGGAAATGTAAATGCATCAAAACAAAGATGTTGAAGATCACTTAACTTTCCAGAGGCCAAAAGACTTTTGACAGTGGTGAGATCTGGTGCGGGGTCGAGCCAGGTATGGAGTATGCTTGGAGGAGCCAGCCAGCTCCATCCCGATGAGCCCTCCAATTGTGTACTTCACAAACGATGACCAAGAGGAATTTGGATCAGTTTTGTTCTGGGAGGACCCCTATTTTTGTTCACCCTTCCTTTACAGAGCTTTAAAATTAACATTCCCCCTGGATATTGGTGGCCTGTCCAATGATGGCACTATCAAGACTGAGATGGGCCAAGGCTCAATGGGACAGGCCGTCAGTATCCTGTCCCCTGAGATGTTTGGTACAGTGCCTCAACCCTAATCGGACTGATAATGGCTCTCTGGTTAGCTAGTATAAATGGCCGGGGCCTGAGATCAGAGTCACGCAGAGCGTGTCTCAGCCGTAGTGATCTTCAGCGCCTCGGTGTGAATATTATGTTGTATACAGGAGACCCGGTTTCCAACTCGCGATCATGAGGATATACTGTCTAGGAGGTTCGCCCTCCTATTCAGCATGTTTTGATGGACGCTCGAGAGGTGTTTCCTGGCTAGTGAGCAAGTCCTTGAATGCGGCGTGTACCCATGTCTTCGCAGATCCGGCAGGCAGACTTTGTGTGCTGGATGTTACTATAAAGGATAAGTCTCTTCGTCTCATTGGGGTTTATGCGCCCAATGTCCATGCGGGCGATCCCTGCTTTGTTTCGGCAGATCGAGCCGTTTTTGACGACATCTCGTCGGGTGTACAGCGGGCGATTGGAATGCCGTCCTTGACCCCGATATAGATCGCATAGGGGAAAGATCGGGTACTAACAACTTGATGTAAAAGCATTTCGGGACTTTATCGACAGGTTCGATCTTGTCGATAAGTACCGAAATAGTACCCCCGGGATATAGTATGGACTTGGACTAATAGGGGCAGCTCGGCTACGGTGGCGCGTGCTAGCTTCGTCGACCGAGTCTTAGTGAGGAGAGTCGATGTAGGGCTCTTAGGTTGTCCAAGTTTTCATTCGATAGTTTACTCGGATCATAGGCTCGTCCGGGTTCGCGTAAACTTAGATAAGCCTAGGATTAAATTGGCTGGTTACTGGAAATTGAACTGTTCATTGTTTGAAGAGCAAGATTTCCAGGACCAGTTGAAACTAACGATAAAGCGGGAATTGACGGGGGCTGTGGTTGGGAATAAGTGGTGGGGATCCTGGAAATCCAATATTAGATCGTTTGCTGCTGAATATAGCCGTCGACTCAATCTAGAAAGATTAGCAGCACAAACGGCAGTAGAAGCCAAAGTTGATCGGGCTATCAAATCCCGTGTTAGTGGGGACGTAGCCTTAGCTAGGGCGGAGCAGGCCTCCTTGCTTATCAAGAAGGACCAAGCTCTGGTAGTTAGGGCTAGGTTAAAGAGAATGTCTCCTGAGGCAACGAACATGGCCGCAGAATTGCGTGCAGAGGAATTGAGAAATGCTAGCAAAAGGCATATCGCAAGCGTCACATTGCCGGATGGGAGAACCGTGACTACAAACGCGGGCATAGTTGAGGCTTTTCGTGACTATTTTCAGGATCTGTTCACCAGGGAGCCCGGTCTGAGCACTGCTCAGTTCGATGCCTATTTGGCCGACTTCCCCCGCCTCGAGGCGGCTGAAGCGGCTGGGTGCGAGGGTCCCGTTACAGAGGCTGAGATTTGGGAGGCGCTCAAGCTGGTTGGCCGGGACAAGTCTCCGGGATTGGATGGTCTTCCTTACGAACTGTACTTGAGGCAGTCGCCCGTTCTTGTTCCCTTGCTGGCACTGATTTTCAACAACTGGATGAGGCAGGGGTCTATACCCCAACGCTTCACCAGGGGTGTGATCAAGTTGCTGCGCAAAAGCAAGGACGGTGGGGATTCGATAGATAACTTCAGGCCTTTGACGATGTTAAATACAGAGTTGAAGATTTTAGCCAAGATCTTAGAACCTAGAACTTTCTCAAATGGCGTGTCATGAGTAACAAACCTGGCATCAGACATCATTTTAACCCTCAAGATATCACAGTTTGAGTTGCAGGAACTGAGGAAGAAGTTACCCTCCTTGATGTTGCCGACAGCATCCTGATCCAAACTCAATAAAAGAGCCGGAGAATGGTGGGTCTTTATGTCATAAAAATGACCTAGCAGCATATCTGGTCATAAACAGTCATGGTACCTTACAAGATTATTCTTGATCACGAAATTGAGAATTTAAAAACTTGCCACAAATGCACATTTCAGTGTCATGTATATAAGGCAAAATTAGCTGCTTTTGATCCTGAGGACAAAACAGAAAAGTATTTTGTCTCTATTCTTTTTTAATTTTATCATTAAGAATGCCTTCCGGACATCAGCCAACCATACATAACGGTCCATTCTGAATTGTGACATCAAATCCCACATGTCAGAATAGAGATTGATGCCAGGATATACACAATCATTAAGAGCGGGGCGAACACCGGTATGTTAGGAACAATTGACTACAGTGCGTATTTTAATTGAACTTTGACTGTCCGATTTAAATAAAAAATGGCCTGTGAGGTATCCTAGTATAATTCTTAAACGACTCAGGCTTAACTCCGATATTTTCAATATCTTCCGCCTCCTGCTCTAGGAAAACCTGACAGTACTTATCGTACATGCCCTGTTTATCCAGTTTAATAACAACACGATTAAGGACGTTCAACGCTAACTGATGGTTTGAATGAAGCAAAGGTAATTTGTTTTCATCCCTGGGTAACTTCTACATAATAGCAGTTATTCTCATAAGCGATGGATTTACAAAATAACGTTATCTTATCATGAATGAAAACACTGATAGCATCCTCTCCAATACACAAAGTCTCTAAACTAAACATTTTGTGTATGGCCCTCTCCACTGAGGATTCATCAAAACAGTAGAAAAGATCTACAGACGTGGATTTAGGTCCTATACGGATCACTGGTCACTGTGAAAAAAATGGTTATAATCTGATTATAATGCGTGCCACAAGCTTTAGTTCCCTGAGTAACAGTCTCTGGTGCCAAAAAGTCAGCAATATTCCCAAATGGTACCAATCCATGAGGGAACCTAAACACAGAGCCATTAATATAACTAGTCAACTGCATGAGACCAAAAAAAATAAGCAAATCTACACCAAACAACCCTTGAACAGAGATCGAATTATCCTGGAGACTTGAACAGTTCACTGCCAATTTAAAACAACTTGCTTGAATAGTGTCTACCGCTGCACCTAGACCAAATACATGAATATCTCGCTCTAACTTTTCATCCACCAGAAAGGGAATCAATTTTATTCCACTAAGATGCTTGACATCCAACAATACTTCACTTGATATTTTCTGCACCGAACTCAAAACGGTTTTAATGACAAATTTTCCTTTAACTGTTTGAACAGGTTTATCATTCAAGGTCCTCATTAAAGGTAAGACAGTTGTATGCCAGTGTCTACCAAACAATTTACCCTTTCCTTATTCTCGACCTGCCCGATTACGATCTCGACCATCGGTAGCAATAAATATATGTTCTTCTCAAAACAAGGAATTACATTCACTTGCTTCTTATCAACAGAAGGACACAAAGCGCAGCAGTCAAACAGGCGCTTGCAACCACAACAAGTTTGAAACTGGACTTGTACTTAAGGTCACTGCTCGGCAGAATGTGAAGGACTAGTGCATTTGGTAGAAAAATTGCACATGAACTTCTCGGGAGATGTTCTAGAATTGAGGGTTTTTTATCAATTCAAAGTACCCTAAATTTGCTCGAACCAACGGGTTTTTGCTAATAAACATTTTTATCAGGACTAGCTATTTTAGGCTTAGAAATTTCTAATGTTCGGAAAGCATCTGAATATACTGAAAATAACTCCTCCAATTCATGGTAAGTATTTACTAACCGCTTGATAACTTCACGCCGAATCAACACTGGCAGTTTATTGAATACAACGTGACTCAAAAACTTGCTACCTGGAGAACATTTTTCCAAGAAATATAAAAAGAAGGATTTCTTCAACTCATGGAGTTTGCCTTAATGTTGGTGAGAGAAGATCTGATGTTATCCCACTCTTGGTATTTCATCCCTCTTGAGTCACTATAAACCACGGACGGGGTATTTACTTTTTGACGTTCTTTCAACCTTTCTTACCCCATATTCATCTTCGTAATTTAAAAATTGAGCAATGCTACTGTACTGGGCTGGGTTTTAATCTTCACCCTCAATGACAAAAAGGCCTCTTCAATTACATCATCTCGGGAGTCGTTGCTCAGGATAAATGAGCGAATTTTATCCATAATAATGTCTCTCTTGCGAATGAGCAACTTAGTAGTGTGGCTGACAGACATGTTCGTAGGTTTAAAGGAGAAATTTAAATAGGAAATAATATTTTTGAGGTGACACGAATATCGAGTTTGGACCTTATTCTTTGCTTTTGATCTTATGAGATGTTGCAGTGTCTTGTTGGGAGATGTACAGTCTTCCGTTGCTCACACTCTTTTGAAGGCTTCACAAACCACCCCAAATTCTCAAGGACTTAGTGAAGAAAGGATGTATAGCAATTCCCTTGTTTCTCAAGACTCCCTGAACCATCACATTTGGTGGTAATTTTGTGTAAATGTCTGGTGGAACATCCATAGAATCTGCAGCATCCATCACTTGTATGGTATTCATCAACTGTCTTCATTCAAGGATTCTTGTTAAGTTTGGTGGCTTTAGGCATTTTTACGAAATGAACAAATCTTTGTGGTATATGGCACTCACATATTATCTTCAGAAGCTTTTAAAATGTTATAGAATCAGGTTAATAATGTTTCTTTTTAAATGGATGCTTGTAATAAATGTTGAATAAGTTAACAAAATATTCAATAATCATAAAGAAATATTATGTCATAATTTCCATAGATTGTGATGGAACCAATAATTTGGTACTTCACCAATATTCAGAAAAGAAAATTTTCTTAAATTCATAATATGCATTTGTATTTACATTAGAAAATTAAATTGTCTTTCTAATAAACAAAAAACTTATTTCGGTACACTTTGTATTTTAACAGATGATTTGATTTTTCATTCTTGACTGACAAAAGAGTTTCTACATTAGTATTATTATTCATTACTCATTTATTGAGCCTGTGTTAAAATGTGTTTATTGACCAGAAGAAAAGGAAATTGGCTACCGACTGAGATGGCAAATGAAATGAGCGAAAGTGAGATAAAAAAGAACAAATTCATATATCAGAGAGTCATGCAGAGTCCCAAATTCAGGGGTGAGAGACTTGCTGTCCTACTCTCACCGACTGAGCAGAAGCCATGAAAATACTCATAGAAAAGACAGACGGAAGCAACATTCCATCGGTGAGAACATGGCTGAAGGTGAGCAGTCAAATCAGGATCAATTTCCTACCATATCCTCCTTTGGATTTTGTCAAGAATCCTGAGATGAACAACAGGAGCAAATGATGAAATATGGCAACAGTATTCAATGAATGGATGAATGGTAAATTAATATAAATGTGCCACATGGCCAAAAAATTCTGTTTTTTTATAATTCCATAGATTTACATGAGCTGTGTTTTTATTTTCTGAGAAGATTTTCTGGTGCATATTAAAATATGTTTGAATGGAAACAACTTTACATAATATTACTTCCAAAATCAACATTGATACTTTAGAGTTGTCATATGCCTTCCACGTCGATAATCACTCAAGCGATTACACGTTGATTCAGGGATATTTACGTTCTTCACATCTATGGACGGATACGGGTTATGCCACGTAGATCGTGTCCAATGTACAACAATAAAAAAATAAAATTAAACATTACCGGGATGATCGAAATATAATCTTTCCCAAGTCGCTTCTTGATGGACACATGCACTGACCAACAATCCAAGGATGAACAACAATTTAAAATGGTTTTTGGTATAACATTTAATACATGAACAAGATATTAAAATAAAACAAAATAAGTCTAAGCAAGAATGTCTAATAACCCGAATCTCAAAACTTATGTTGGGATATCAAACCTACCGAAAGAACAAATTACGATAAATTAATACATATTCAGAAAATAATAATAATCAAACATGGGAAAGGATATATACAGTATTATTGAACATGTAGTATGATGTTTGCGATGATATAATATTGGTGGATGTATGTATTTAACTCTAACACGGGGCCAAAGTTATTATAAATTACGTTTATATTCAATTATTTTTTCCTTTTCTTTCTTTTTTCTTTCTTTTTCTTTCTTTCTTCTTTATATAAAATCGGATTCAATGCTGCCTGAATGTAATAAACTTGTTTGCAATTTTCTTCACTTCATTCTTCAACCGAATATTGTATTATCTGCAAGCAAACGTCTGTGCAATTTTCTTCGCTTTGGTTTCTTCCACTGAACGTTATCTACTCGGCGTCAGTATTTTTCTTCCTTGATGAAAACTTCGGTCTATTCTTAATTTAACCAATAAAAATATATACTTATGATTTTCAACTGAAGTTGCTGTAACTGAATTGGCTAAGTTATGTCATTATAAAAATGTGTCTTCTCTTTGCATTCTTAACTGTCAGAGCTTCAGCATATAAATATTCAAAGTCTAGCTCACAACTGCTTAAATTTTCTGACTTTCTCGTGACATGCATTTAGGCGCGAATTTTTGCTCCAGCTCCTTCATGACCTCTCATGTCTGGCCCCTGTCTAGCTTCTCTCTAGAAATTTGATACTAAGTGTATTTGTGTCAGTTAACCTTTGACCTGCTATTCCCAAAATGACTATAGGCTCCCACGTGACTATCATCTGTTGTCTCGCGGAGTCAAAGCTTAGTATATGTGTGTAGGTATGTGTGTGTGCTGATCTGCATTCGTAACACATCCCAACGTAAAAGAAAAACAACAAAACTTTTTTCAACAATATATCCTAACATCTTCTGAACAATTGTTCATTTGCCTTTTCTTTTCTGATTACATTATCAGTAAATATACAGACTTTCTCTCTATTATTTTTTTATCTATGACAAAATATACACAATTTGTTTTTCTTACAGTTTTGTCAAAGTATACACACACATATATATATATATATATATATATATATATATATCAAAGCGAATTGGTTGCATGAACCTCAAAATGGAGAACTGCTAATACTAATGCTAAATCTTCCTTTTCTACTGTTGAATAGGATATTTGGAACATATTTAATTTCTTAGAATAGAAGCTTATGGGTTGAAGCTCTGTTTTCATCTTCCCGTATTAACACAGCTTAGATTCCCACGTTAGTGGCATCTGAAATATCTTGCTGAAATCTGGGGCCTTTAACACTGGATTTGATTTTAACTTATTTTTAATGGTTTCTAATGTAACTTCCCATTCCGTAGTCCATATAAATTTGTGCCCGTTTTCTAACAAGTTATTGATATTGATATGCCCCATCTGGTGTGACAAACGCTGATATAGACTTCGCTCTATCAGGCAAACTATCTGTTAACGGTACGGCCCAATATCCCTTTAGCATATCTAGTTTGGTAATATACTTAGCTTGACCAATCCTGTCAATACAATCCTCCATCAAGGGGATCGGATATGCGTCTGTCCTTGTGATGCTATTCACCTTCCTATAATCTGTACAATATCTTACAGTTCTGTCCTGTCCGGTTTGTCTACCCACACACAGGTGATGCCCATTCACTTTGGCTAGGCTCAATGATTCCGTGTTCTATCATATATTTAATTTCTTCTCTCATGATCTTCAACTTTTTGTGGTTCAAGCGATACGGATGGCGCCTGACCTGTTGCTCCGAGGTCAATACTATGTCATGAACTGCGGCATTATTCTGCTGGGGTGTATCTGAGAATATATCCCGATATTCCTTTATTAGGGTTCCCAGTTTTTGCTTTACATCATCTGTTAGATGAGCTAACAATTCTTCCAGATTCTCTAATATTTTAGAGTTTTCTAATCTAAGAGGCTGATCCTTCTCTATCCAGTTATCTTCTCCGTATCTTCTCACCTTCCCTTTCTCTTGTACACGCACTCTCATTATCGTTTGCTTTTCCTCTCTTCTAAAATCTTTTCAGCATATTCACGTGGCATACCATTTACTTTTTCTTCCACTGGGCATATGTATTCATATTATGTATGAATTGAGTGTCAACGGCCTTTCTATCATAGTTTTTCTTCATATTCACGTGATTATTTCGTAAATGCTTCTTTACCAGTTCTTGAGCAGCTTTCAACTTCCGTCTGATACTCACTACATATTCATTCATATTGCCATGCATAGGCTGATCCAACATCCATTTTTCTTGTAATAACTTGAGTGGTGTCCTCACTCGATGTCCGAAAATTAATTCTAATGGACTGAATCCCGTGTATTCCTGAACTTCGTCTCGCATTGCAAATAACACAAAGGGTCCTCCCTTATCCCAATCTTTTTAGTTTTCCATGCAGTATGTTCTCATCATTGTCTTCCACGGAGCATGAAATCACTCCAGCGCTCCCTGCGACTGCAGAGGATACGCAATCGACTTAACGTGTGTAACTCCCAATTGACTTGTGACCCCCTTGAATAGATTTGATGTAAATCTAGATCCTTGATCCGTCCGTCTTATTTTTTTTTAAATGTGGCAATTAGGAATGAAAATTAAAACTCACTTGATAGCATCATTTTAAAAACCTATCGTGTGTTAAAATCTACACATAAATTATGGAAATTAAATGAAAAAATTGTTTTTAATGATATGGTATTTATAGCCTACCATGAAAAAATATTTGCATGCACTAAAAAAGTTATATAAAAAACCTTAGTGTGTGCAGATAAGTAAGAAACTTCTCAATTTTCAGTTCGTAATTATAGTCTCCAGTTATTAACATAATATAGTAAATAGTACAATGATTAGAAGAAATTTAAGATGTTTTTAAAAAACTTTATAAATTATTGCGATTAAGAAAATATAAATAAAAACCATTCTTTGTAAAAATTCATCATTCATTGAAGAAATTCTTTTTAGACTATAATATTCTTAATATATATTGTTTATAAAAGCAATTAAAAGTTTAAATAAAAAATGCCAGAATTTTATGTCCTTTTTGTTTTTAATTTTCAGAGCTAATTTCTGGAAGATAGCAACTATAAGAAAAATATATTATATATATATATATATATATAGATAACAGGTATAAACAAGGAACAACCTCTACTCCTGTCCAAAAGAAGGGGGTGGAGTGTGAGACCGGGCGATAGTAGGTACTATCTACTCCAATATCACCCACGCTCTGACATTTTTTATATTTAATCATCATTTATCCAATCTATGTAGCCACCTGCGCAGTAGTGGCAGTGACATGCCTTGCTCGGGGCGAAAAGCTTATAAAAATTATATATATATATATATATATATATATATATATACAAATGTATACACACAATATAATATTTATATATATATACAATATAATATATTGTTTATAAAGGAAATCTCAACACGTCGTCATAGTTAAAAACTATAGTTCACTTCAATGTGTTTAAAACTCATCTCAGACCCTTTTACAATATTCATCCATCTGGCATAAAATTCTTGCCGTAATGAGCTTTTTCGAATATGGAGAGGCAACATAAAAATAATAATAAAAATAATAAACATAAAATTTCAAATAAATGAGTAAATGACAATATTTTTGAGGGGAAGTAGGAATTGGAGTGAAGGGGAGAAAGAGATAATGTCCCAAATGTGGGTAGTATTCGTGTGATGTTATTTGACAGTCTTGCCTAGTCTTACTGCTAAGAGAAACCAATTCACCTGACTTTACTTGTATCTTTGACCCCGTCAGGTCAACCCACTTACTTACATTAACTGAAATCCACATATCTCTATGCATATATTCCCACATATACTTACCCTGAGATTTTGTTGAATTTTTCAAATCCACTGACTTCTTTTTTTTATCTTTTTAGCTTTTAGTGTTTTCATACTCATACATATATACTCTTTGGAAGCACAGGGTTTCCGTGCGTCCCCCGTAGTGCGGTGTATATACGCACTTGCATATCACGTTAACTTAGTTGCCGTATTCTCAATCTCGCATATATTTATATATACGAGATGTATACGAGGTAATTAAATATATACACTCCTCATCAAAAATTTAAGACCCCTTAATCTTTGAAAAGAATTTTTTTTTTTTTTTTTTTTTTTTTTTTTACAAAGATTTTAAACTCCTCCCACTTAAGGTTACCAATACTACAATCTGAAAGGTTATGAAAACAAAAAGCTACATTACAAACAGAAATTTAGAAATTTAGAATTTTATAAAATGAGGCGATTTACGCATGATCAAAATTATAAGACCAGGGGCATAAATTGTTAGATCTATGGTAATTCCAATGTTTTTAGTTCAGTTAGAGATTAGCAATCACTGCGTAAAGTTGATGCCATGCCTAAAGCAAGCAAACTTACCAAAGTTTAGCGTTCTTGAATTCTAGAATTCCATAAGCAAGTTTTGTCACAGCGGGCGATCGCAGCTAAGGTAAATCGCAGTAAAACTGATTTGCAACTTTCTAAAGAACACTGTGAATTATGGAAAAGCAAAATCCTCTGGTAGGCTCAAAAGATTTCTTTTGCATTGAGTAAGAGAATAAGACGGGTTGTTATGAAAGAGGGGGGGACTTTCTTCTAGTCAAATTAAGGCAGTCACAGATGCCGATTGCAGTCCCGTTACCATCAGACGAAGCTTACGACAAAAAGGCATGGTAAATAAAAAGCGTAAACAAATTACTCGGCTGATTCCATCTCACAAAGTGGACCGCTTAAAGTTTGGTTGTGGATACCAAACATGAGACGGTGGGAAGTTGAAGAAAGTTCTGTTTTCTGATGAGAAAAAATTCAATCTAGATGGTCCTGATGGCTTCCAACAATATTGGCATAACAAAAACATGCCTCCTGAAATTTTCTCCACAAGTCATAGTGGTGGAGGATACCTAAGGGTATGGGGTGGGTGCCTTTTCTTACAAAGGGTCGATGGAGCTCCAGGTGGTGCAGGGTTGTCAAACAGTGGCTGGTTATGTTAGCATGCTACAAAAAGCATCATTGATGATGGAGGGCTATCATTTGTGTGTGGATGGATGGTTATTCCAACAGAATAATGCTGCAATCGACGCTGCAAGACGGACCTTGACATTTCTACAACAAAATGGGGTTCATCTCTTGGGACATCCTGCATGCTCACCAGACTTGAATCCAATTGAAAGTGTTTGAGGATGGATGACAAGAGATGTTTGTCAAAATAGCAAATAATATTCAACAAAAACTGAACTTCGTGAAGCCATCTTCAGAAGCTGGAGCAACATCCCCTGCACCTTAATGAAAAGGCTTATTTCTAGCATGCCCGACAGAATTTTTGAAGTCATCAAAAGCAGTGGAGGTAGAACTCATCATTAAATTTGGTTGTTGAATGTCTTCATACATCTTTTCATACACTTTTTGTACAATTTCGTAGAATGTTTGTCTCTGGTCTTATAATTTTGATCATGTGTAAATCGCCTCATTTTATAAAAATGTAAATTTCTAAATAAAATGTTTGGAATACAGCTTTTTGTTTCCATAAACTTTTAGATTGTAGTATTGGTAAATTTAAGTGGGAGGAGTTTGAAATCTATCCGTAAACAAATCTTTTTTAAATTTTAACTGGTCTTAAAATTTTGGTCAGGAGTATATTTAAGTCCACACATGCAAACATCTATATATATATATACACACATTTATATATATATATATATATATATATATATGTATACACACACACACACACACACACAAGTACCCACATATGTGCATACGCACACCAACATTACCACATATGCAAGCACACACCATATATGTAACTTATAATTTATATAAGTTCACTATGTACACATATATAAGGACCCTGTATCATGATCCAGTGCGTTTGTGTACGTTTAAATTCTAAATTAATTGGTCGGATTTTCTAATTTTATTTATTTATTTTTTTGTATTTCGTAAATTATATTATTCCTTTTTACCCTGTATTTATACCATTTTACTCATTTGGGTGTTGATTTATCTATATATTGGTGGAAATATCACATTATGGAAGTAAAGGTTCGAGCTTGTATAATTGATTTTATCTCAGGGTGACATACTTCGCTTCTAATTAGGTTTTCCCCATATGATGGAAATAATATCTATTTTACCTAAAGTCTAAGTACACATCTTTATCGGTGCCCATTTTTCGTAGATTGATGCATTCAATGATACACAATACATAAAACATACATAAAAATATGATACAAAAATGATACATAAAACATTATACATAATTAAGTTTCCTAGGATTATACATAAATTTAAGTGGAGCTCGTGTTCTTTAAACTTAAAGAGGCAGATCTCGTCTCATATTTCGGTGCCTCCTTTCTCTCGGAGGAACTGTTTATGTTGAAGTCGATATTTTGATTATTTTTCATTTCATAGTTGTCGTAGGATATTTCTTTCACCTATCTATCTATCTATATATATGTACTAATCGTATTATATAATATAAAGCCATCGTTAGTCTAGATGGGTTTTCCTATTGAATGATGGGTTCTACCCTCTTCACAATCGATTTGTACATTTTAACAACTCATGATCAATCACTTTAGGAGGGTTGGTAAGAGTGTCGGACAGTGATGATGTGTCGGATAGTTTAAATTTATTTCTATGGCGGCACTTGTAAATTATATCATTTCTCTGATTTAATAATTGGTTAGACTCTCTAAACTTGATAATTCTAATGTAACTTATGCAGCCCACATTTTTTAACACTTCCTTTCTCCTCTCCACTTTTACACATGAAGAACCAAGGTGGCGGCCTCTTGCTTACCATGTACATGTCCAGCTACAATAGTAACTCATTTTAATGCAGAGAAACTAGCTGTTGCTAATCTGACAGCTCCTGTTTACATTGTTGATGTTGCTGCTTCTCTTGCTCTTCTGGCAGCTCCTTTTGGACTTGTTACTACAGTTTCTTCTGCTGCTGTTGGCTTTTCTCTTGTTGCTGCAGTTTTTTTCTGCTGATTCTTGGTCTATGGGATATCTTGCTGGGAAGAGGGATTGGCATCCTTTTATCTCCTTGGTTTTTCTTTCCACCATAAAGGATAGTGGGCACCAGTGCTTCTTTCAATGTTGATAGCTGGGGTGTTGGCAAGTAGTCCTTATCAGGAAACAAATTTTAAAGGTGCTCCAAAACCACAGTGAGATTTACAACCCTTCACAACATCGAAGTGTGTCCAGCTGCAGCAGGTCAGTTTATCAAGCCTATCTAAAAAAGACACTTCTAGAACATTGTCACCTTCCAGTTAATATCCTTGGTGGCAAATAACGGCTTGACTCTTCACTGACAAATCAACCGTGAATTTTGGATGCTCCACATTGCATTTGACGTTCTAACAAACACTTACGACAATGTTGAAATACTTGAGTGACTCCTCCATTTTCTTCTACCGACACAACCCACCATCTTCGCGATTTTATGTTTGATGTAAGCAGGGAAATTGGAGGCAATTACTAAAAGGACAAAGTTGAGGGAATGGCTAGGAGCTCATTTCCTGTGATAAAGTTATGGTACTTGTCCTGTTGCTTCTTGTAATATTCAGGGTTCTATTTTAGGGCCTGTCTGCTACCCATCTATGGTAAAGTTGAGCATTGGCTGACTGGCTGTTACAGCTCGTGAGGAAACATTCTGGTTAAGAGCCACAAACAGAAAAATTATGAAGAAAACTACAATATAACATTTTAGAAAATGAATATGTAAAAAATAAAAAACAAAAGATTTAAAAAATAAATTCATGCTTAAGGAAGAAAAGCAAACAAAATGATGAAAATATCACTAAAGTAAAGTTGAAATAATAATCAAATACACAGGAATAATTAAAGTAAAATCTGGCTTACAGAAAAATGAAAAAAAAATTAAACACTAGTCAAAGAAACAAAAACAAAACCTTTGAAAATTTCACACTATTCTTTCGTGAATATCAACATTGTTGGTGAGAACAAATCCATGATAGATTGATGCACAGATGAATGAATGAATGAATGAATAAATGAATAAACAAATGAAGGAGGAAAGGATGCACAGAGAAAGGAAGAATTAAGGAAAGGAAGAAGCATTTGAGAAAGGAGAAAAGAACTTTCTTTACTGTATTTCCTTTGATCTTTTCTATATTATAGCTTTCTATCTGTTGTTATTAAAGAGTTATCCAAGTAGTTCATTCCGCTGTTACAACACATTTGCTTAATCGCAAATACTTTTTCTTTAGACTTCGTTAAAAATTAAGCACACAAACAAAAGAACATACAAAACAAATATTACTGCTGGTGAGTTGAAAAAGAAAGAGAAGAATTTTCCGTATAAACTACTCTTTATTGATGGTCATGTGAGAATGAAGGCAACTTTTCAAAAAAACAGAGTCAGTGAAGTTTTGGAGTTGATCAGTTTGTTGGCTTGGTTTACTGGTCAGATGTGGTGAGAATGAAAACTATCTGAGCAGTTGTTTTTCAAAATAAATATTACAAAACAATAAAATCTGTCTTGTAGCTTTAACTTTAATTTGAAGTAATTAGATTACATTTGTTGAGTAATTAATTGGCCATGCTCAAATGTAATTAACAATGTTTTCAATAAACAAAGAAAGGAAGAAAAGGAACAGGGAAAATGCTAAACAAACAATCTACATGCAAGTTAAAACTAGGCAAAGCAATAGCAGTAAGACAAAAGTTATAAATTTAGCCATATCGACAGATGTACTGACACCAAATAATTTTATTAAAAATAAAACCTTTCAAAATTAAAATATACTCTTCTCAAATATTATTTTAGAAAAATTACCTAAGTTAAATTAATCTGCATTGCAACAAATATGAGGAAGTGTATGTTATATTTTACTATTATGTATATGCATTTTGAATAATATATATGCAAATATGCTTATTATTATTGATATGGATGCTTTTCAGTAGTCTAATGCTAGCCATATTAAATATGAGAATGTAATTAAAAGTATCCGAAATGTATTAGACTTCTGAAAATAACATCCAAAATAAAGAGGTTTGAATCAATCAGATGAACATTAAACAGGGTTCATTATGTAACATGAAGGAATTATTCATGGCTGACCTATAAAAATGCACTAAACAGAATCAGTGAGCAGAGTAAAGATCCTGGCAGAGTTGGAATATATGTAAATTAAAAAAACAAAAACAAAAAAGACAGATACATGATGGAAAGTAAATGCTTTATTCAGACTACTACATTACCTACGTGTGTATTCAATACAAAAAAGACTTATCTGCTCTATTCAACTTGAAGAGTAGCCAAAGGGAGTAACTTGTAAAGATTAAAAATACATTACATTAAAAGACCCTGAGAAAGAATGTTTCTGTTGATTAGGACAAATAAAATAAATCTGACCACCATGAGAAAAACATATGTATTTTATTTGTTATTCTAAAATATTGAATACTTGTACATTAATAAAATTTGCAAATCATCATACATGCAGCTGACACGAGTGTGTGTTGTATATGTCAGATAAGACATTATATTTATGGAAATACCAACTCCAAAAGTTGACACTGATCATACTGGTTTCTCTGAGAAGGCAGATTTTCATCATTTAAAAAACAATGTCACTTCTGATATAAAAACTGAAGATAATACAGAATATTGCTAAAGTTAGAAATTCATAAAAATCACATGTATGATTTCTAGCCTGTGTGTGTTTGAATATGGTGGTTAAAAATCAGACCTCTGCGAAAAGACAGATCCACACATTTTGCAAGAATGTGGTTACATGAAAATGTATGCCAACAAATTACACAAGAATGTGGTCACTCCAGTATGTATATGCACAGGGCACACCATAAATGTGCTATCTAAAAATGTAGATCCACAAAATTTATAAGAAAATGGTTACTCTCCAGTATGTGTTCGCATATGAATAACTAAATTTGCCCTTTGTGAAAATGCAGAACCACAAATTTCAAAAGAATGTGGTTTCTCTCCGGTATGTGTTCGTATATGATTCACCAAATGTGACTTCCGTGTAAATGCAGTTCCACAAATTTCACAATTATGTGGTTTCTCTCCAGTATGTGTTCGCCTATGGATCCGCAAATTTGACATAGTTGTAAATGCAGATCTACAAACTTCACAAGAATATGGTCTCTCTCCAGTATGCGTTCGTATATGGTACACCAAAGTTGAGTTCCTTGCAAATGCAGATCCACACACTTGACAAGAAAAAGGTTTCTCTCCAGTATGTGTTCGCCTATGGATCTGCAAACTCGAATTCTGTGAAAACGATAATCCACAAATTTCACAAAAATATGGTTTCTCTCCGGTATGTGTTCGCATATGGCGCAACAAATTTGACTTATTTGAAAATGAAGATCCACAAGTTTCACAAGAATATGGTTTCTCTCCAGTGTGAGTTCTCTCATGGAACTTCAAATGTGAACTCCGTGTATATGTAGATCCACAAATGTTACAAGAGTATGGTTTCTCTCCAGAGTGCATTTTCGTATGTTTTTTAAAAAGGTTATTTCCATAAAAATGCTGATCCAAAAACCTCAAAAGAATATGGTTCCTCTACAGTGTTTGTTTGCCTGTGGCGCACCACAAATGATATCTGCAAAAATGTACATCCACATATTTCTCAAGAATATGATCTTTTCTTGTGTGTTTGCACATAACATAGCAATGATTATTTGCTAGAATATGCAGATCGATAAATTTTGCAAGAATATATTTTCTCTGCAGTGTTTATTTTCATATTACACTTCAAATGTCAAGTATATGAGCAGATGAAATCATAATCTTCAGGAAGACTTTCTTCTTTCACCGTTTGAATATAGTGCTTCAAATGTGACTTCTGTGAATTTACACACCTAGAAACTTAAAAACATGATTTCTCTCCAGTGTATGTTTGCATATGGCACTTCAAATAAGATAAATACGTAAAGGTAGAACGTCAATCTGATATCAGCATACATTTCACCGTTGTTAACAGAAAGTCTTAAATCTTGTTTTCTTTCATTTCAATTTAAAAATAATATCAGATTGTATTAAAATGATTCTCTGTTCAGTCAAAACACCTGTCAAGAAAAATAAAATGTATTTTAAAAGAGACAATAAATAATAAATGAAATAATTTTATATTTTAACATAAATTTATCAACATGACAAGTTTAGTCCAACATGGAGACACATAAAAATGCAGCAATCAGGAAAAAATAAATCAATAAGTTTATCTTAATTTACTTTTAACAATATGTGAGTATGGTTAATTTTCTGAAAAAAATTTTAAAGGTCTAAAATTTAAAAGTTTCCATAAACTTTTCTTTCCATTTGTAAACAAACTCAATGTTCACTAAATTAAAGCAAACAGCAGAGCATTTATTAAATAAAGTATATGACAACCAAGAAAAGAACTTAGATATAAATCTTGAAATGAGAAAAAAAAATCATTAAATTAGACACATAATGACAAAAGAAAAGCTTTGTTTAAGAATGAAGAATAAATTTGAAATATCAAGTAATGAAGTAGTTTTTATACACATTGTATAAAACATGGTGATTGTAATCTGGTAATTAGTCATCTGCTGATATAAAAGAAAATTACAAGTAAATATTGTTACAACTAAGTTGTAGCAAATATAAAACTTAAAATTAGAAGGGAATGTTTAGCTTGTTGGTAAAATATATGGCCAAGGTTTTCTAGTCTGGGATTGGATGGTTCCTTTTGCAGGCTCAGAATATGCCTAAGAATAAGAAATAGTGATGAACAACAAACATAAAAATTGAAGATTTATTTGAGAACGAAAATAACATCAGGAAACGTGTCTGTGTGGAAGGTTTTGTAAAATGCAGGAAATAAGAGAATTGAAAAAAAATTTTGTTGATTATCTGAAATAAAAAATTATTTGTTTTTTTTCTCTATGTTTTTAATATTTTACATTTGTCTTTTCCCTTCATTTTACTTTCTTTGTTACACTCATGAGTGTCACCATCTTCTGTTACTAAGTGAAGTTCATTTCGTTTTTGCAGTTTTTACCACCATCTAAATTATCCTTCTCATGTGAAAATTTTCCTTATATCCGTGACAGCATATTTTACTTTCGAGAATTAAATTTTGTCTCAATGTTCACACTAGTTAAAAGCAGAACTGTTAAATTTAAATCATCTTTTTTAAACACAGTCAAAAATTATGCTCTGAATCATAAAATTCGAAATGCAATGAAACTAAAAATAATTTGATTAGAAAAGCTTTTTTATTGATTTTATGAATAAGATATATTATAGACATAATTAAGAAAAATGAGCTGATGAAAAATCTTTTAGATGTTAATATTACATTGCCATGGTTAAGGAATATTGCTTTCAAGTAAAAACTATTTGCGAAATATGATAAATGTTGAGTGCAATACATTAAACACCAATATTTTAAAAGAGTTTCAAATTATTTGGTGCATGTATAAACAGGCTGACTTTTGTTCAAACTGATATCCAAAAATAACATCAGCAGAAAATAAAATTCACAAGAACAGTAAGTATAAAACCAAGTACATGAAATTCCATAAAACCTGAGATTATGGAGAATTATTTGCTAAACGTTTAGGATTTCTCAATAGTTAAAAATTACATAAAAATGTCCTCATGTTATTCATTGTGTAGATTTTACCGAGATGTTCACTGTAGAAAAATAGTACTTAAGCTTCTATCTGTCAACACCTCAAATAAACAGCTACTGCCATATGACAATGCATTTCTGACATTTTAAAACAAAAGTAGTATTTCTTTCAAATCACATTAAGTAAACTAAATCAGCTAATTTTCCTCAAATACATTTTTAGAAAAGTAATTTTTATCTTTGAAAACATAATTACATTATACTAAAAGATGGGTAAAAATGGCATTCAAATCATCAATTGTAGTCATTTAAAATAAAAACTCCTTTCAGTAAATTTAGATCTTTTTTTAAATATAGTGAAGTGTTTTCCTGTTAGAAATATTAAATATAACCTATTAGCTTGTAATTGAAACTAAAATAAAAACAAGATTTTTCATTTTAAATATTCATTTTCAGCCATGAATTTTTTTCCAGGGGAAAAATGTATATATTTTATCGTAGTATTTTTGTATATCGTTTAATATGTTGAGTTATCATGAGAATATTAAAAATATCTCTTTAATAATATCATCAGTGTTTAATCAGTGTTATTTGGCATGAACTACATAAATGCAGGTTCTTCCAAATATTTGCTGTAATATGATAGCACAACGTGAAAAAAATGCCCAAAATTTTAATGAGAAGTTTAGTTTAGATTTTCAGTAAAATGTATATATATATATATATATATATACAGACTGCTAAGGAAATTTTTGCAAAAATAATGTAATTGTCTGATTTATATTAAATTTTCAGGATTTATTCACAAATGAAGAAAATTATATTTAAATTACTTTTTAGAAAATTTTGGTACAAATATATATATTTTAGCAATTTTAGATATTCGACAATTTCATTGGTAATATGTATTTCGCAGTAGGAAGCTGTTTGTCAGTCCCAAAAGATACAACAATAATATTCAAAATAATCCCAAAATTAGTTACCCTCAGATGCTCACATGCCAATGTCAAGAATAGACATTGGTAACGGTAATCTACAAAAACAATTCCTACCTCATTCAAAGAAATCCCAAAGAGACAAAGAAAAAAATAGAGGCAAATGATAAATAGAAAGAATAGAAAGAAAAAGAAAAGGGAAAGAGAAATTAATGTTAATATCTTAGATCGACACCAGCGTCTATTGCAGTTCATCTGCTTTCTTTGAAAAACAGGACATGGCAATTTAACATTAAAATTTAGTTTTAAATATAATGGGATATATTTATGTTAAAAATAAATTGTAAATCCTACTTTATAATACAAATTAAAGTATAGCCACTAGTAGTATTAAAATGTTAAAATAATTAACACTAATATCAGAGAAATAAAATATTAAAATACTATCTTAGAAAAATATATTAAATATTAACATAATATTAAAAATAATATATATGAAAATATAGGTGGCACATCGTTTCAATACTACCTTCATTGTGCGATTTGAAAGGAATGACTGGATTAAGTTAAACAATTGTCCATTTACACAGTAGGCCAGCAGATTGCATAGAAGGCCAGTATGTCAGACAGTCAAACGCTTTGGAGATGTCTAGTGCTACAGTTAAGCGTATATCCTACTTGAGATCTAATTAAATCTGGGAAATCGTTAATGTTGACAGGGAAATGCATAGGACTTAGAATAACATGATAATATTCGAAGGCATGTCCGTTCAATACTACCTTCCTTTCGCGATTTGAAAGGAATGACTGGATGAGATCAAACAATTGTCCAGTTATACTGTAACCCATTACCTTGCATGTCAGACTGTCAAATGCTTTGGGGATGTCTATGGCAACAGTTTGGGCTTAGACGTTGTTGTCGAGGATTTGGTGTATATCCTCATTGATAGTCGTGAGCATATCAAATGTAGACCTGGTGAAGCGGGAACCATCTTGTTTATCAGAGAATAGTCTGTGGGCTGTGAGATGTTGTACCACCTCTGCATTGATGATTGCTTTAAACACTTTGACAAAGATTGCTAGGAGGCTGATAGGGCAATAATTAATGGGGTTAGAGTGACCTCCGGTATTTTTATATATAAAAACCACAGAGGAGGATTTCCAGCAGGCAGGAAAGTAAGAAGCAGAGAAGCAATAGTTATAGAGTTTAGAGAAAACAGAGGAGAGTCCAAGATCACATTTCTTTAGGAAAATGATTGGTATTCCGTCACCACCACTCGCTTTATGGTGGGGGGGTCAAGCTTTGAAATGTAACCATTTTCCTACTAGATATTTAATTTAATCGAAAAGCATGGAATTAAAACTAAAATAAAACCTACTAATCTCAGTTAGCTATCTCTTCTTCCTCTACCGCTCTCCCTTATCTCTCAACTGTTCCATTCTTGGCAACATCTCCAATAATATTGACAAGTCTATTTCCTCTCATCTATCTGCCCATATATTTGTGTTTGTTGACTAACGCCCACCACGCCAAGTGGCTGAAAACTGTCACAGATTTTGCTACTGTCCACACCAGTAATCTTTTAACCACTCTTTTCCGGACACAAGTGGTAGAGTTCCCCACGCATTTCTCTTGTAAC
This sequence comes from Ascarosepion bandense, assembly GCA_037127315.1. Lineage (NCBI taxonomy): Eukaryota > Metazoa > Mollusca > Cephalopoda > Sepiida > Sepiidae > Ascarosepion > Ascarosepion bandense. The sequence goes on along the minus strand of JBBBDQ010028272.1, from coordinate 32,405 downwards.
CCTAATATATAGGATTCACTCCTAGATCTTCGTTTTATTTCCATCACTGAGACTTGCAATGTCAACAAACTCTGCCCCCTCGGAAACTGACCATGCAGTGATTTCTGTTAACCATCACCTTCCATTCCACACGAGAACCTCAGATTAGCAGAATATCTTTCTGCTACCAAAGTGCCGATTAGAACGGAATGGTAATCATTGTTCTGAAGAATTGTTCCCCTGAACGCCCCTCTGTTCTCTTCAAATTCCATAACTACTACAATTGTCTGCCTCTTGCTGAGGTGGTTCAATATCTCACAGCCCACAGACGTGTTATAATATATAAAATGGCGAGTTTTCTATCAATAGAAAAAGATAGACACACTGAAGCCAAGAATTCAAAATTGGGCGGCAAAATAAAGAACCGTTTCTTTTGGTAAGAGTTAAAGACAGTAGTTTTGTGAGGAGATTTAAAAAGAGAAAGACGCTAGGAGTTGATCACTTGAGTCCAGAGAGGATAGACTCATTTAAGAGAATTTAGCTAGTCTGCTCCTGTATTCACACAAAAATTTACAGATTGTAACTTGATGTAAAAACCTAAAGTTTCATACCAAAAATAAACATTAATTCAAGTTTGTGTTATCTTCTAACTATAACAAAACCGAGTAACAACAGTGGTGACCAAGACAAACGAGCAGAAAGCAACCTCATATATATATATATATATATATATATATAAGGATAAATGGAGCAGACAAGAGAGGAAACGACTCATCAAGTCAATATCAAGGCACCGGAATTCATGGAAACTGCTGTAAATGGATGGTTACAGATATTAGAAGCCCAGTTTCACTTGCGAAATGTGACAGCATCGAAAACAAAGTTTTATACAGTAATATCGTCGTTACCAGCCGAAGAAGCGGGTAAACTACCAAATGCTACCCTCGCATCACAAGACTACGAGGAATTAAAACGGACTCTGATAGAAGCTCACTAACAAACAAAACCGGAGCTTCTAGAAAGATTAATAGTCCCGCTGCATGTTATAACCGACAGAAACCATCAATTTGAAAGTGAGTTGTTTCGTGATGTCGCAAAAATAATTGGTTTTTATAGAGTACGGACGACAGCTTATCATCCTCAAAGTAATGTTTTGATTGAGAGAATGCACAGGACCATTAAAACTGCTATTATAGCACGAACAGAGTCCTGGCTCTCAGTTCTTCCAATAGTATTTCTTGGGATTCGCAGTATGCCCAGAAGCTCTGATTTTTCTCCTTTTTATGCTGTTGCAGGGACGCAATGTTTGCTACCACAGCTACTAATAGATAGCACAAGCGAGGAGGCTATAACTCAAATGTTCACAAGAAATTTACATAAAACCATGTCACAAGTTCATGTGAGAGACTTCACCAAAAGAGTTACTAAGTCCGCAAAATCTTATGTCCCAGAAAAGCTTCAAACTTGTGATAAAGTTTGGATTAGAGTGGATCGTGTTCGAAGACCATTGGAGGCACCCTATTCAGGTCCCGACACAGTCCTTCAGCGAACACCTAAATATTTTGTGGTTAAGATAAATAATGATATGGATACTCAAATTTCAGTGGACAGGTTGAAACCATATATAGAAGTACAAAAACAAATAGTAGTGAAACAAGTAGAAGAAAAAAATGAATAAGAACAAAACGCTTCGTGATTCAGAACAAGAAATAAATACAAGAAATAAGAAAAAAGATTCTCCCATGATAAATACCAAATCTCGTTCAGGATAAAGTTTAATGGAAGAAATATAACGAGTACTATTAATATTAGTACACTCTGTTCTAAAGGGGGGCATTCTGTTATGGCTTATAAAATGGCGAGTGTTCTAAAAATAGAAAACTATAGGCACATTGACGCCAAGAATTCAAAATTGGACGGCAAAATAAGGAACCGTTTCTTTTGGTATGAGTAATAGTAGGATTTAAGGACAGTAGATTTCTGAGGGGATTTAAAAAGAGGAAGACGCTAGGAGTTGACCACTTGAGTCCAGAAGGGATAGGCTCATTTACACCTAGCATCCCACAGTGAAGAGAATTTAGCTAGTCTGCTCCTGTATCCACACAAAAATTTAAAGGTTGTAACGATGTAAAAACCTAAAGTTGTATACCATAAATATACATTAATTCAAGTTTACGTTATCTTGAAATGTTTTTCAAAATGCACAATGAAGGTAGTATTGAACGGACATGTCTTCGAAGACTATCATACGAACGCCAATGTTCCTCAAGACTATTCTAGTTCGTATGCTTTTCCTTATCTACATTAACGATTTCCCAGAAATAAGATCCCAAGTAGGCATATACACTGAGGACACTACAGTTTACTCTCACATCAATCAAAAATCTGCTGAGACTGACAAAGCAAGCCTTGCTGCAGAGCTTGAAAACGACCTCCGATCCATGGCGGACTGAGGTAAGAAATGGCTCATGATTATTAATGCTTCCAAAACAAAGTTGCTATCTATTAAACACCACAGACAATCGCTCCTACCCCCCCAATTAGCATGAATCAAGCTAGTCTCCCTGAAAGCAAAACACTGCGTCTCCCTGGCTCAACTCTCACAACAGACCTCAATTGGAATGACTATATAGACTCCATAGCTAAATGCGCTGCTAAAGAATCGGTTCTCTGTAAGACCAGGAATTTTATTCCGCTTGAAACAATCCTGCACATAAATCTACCCTCCGCCTATGCATTGAATACTGCTGCCATATATGCTCAGGTGCCCCTGCTATCCACCTAGGTATTCTTGACACAATCTAACGGACAATCTGTAATGTAATAGATCCCAACTTGGCAGGTCAGATACAGTAACTTTCTCACTGGCATAATATGGCTTCCTTGTGTCTCTTTTATAAACAGCTTACCAGTGCCTTCACTATATAAATTTCCTCGAGCCACAAGATTAGCAATTCGGTCCCACATTTTTACTGTGAAACCAATAAATTGTAAAGGCACATTTTACTCAACCAGCTTCTTTTCTTGCACTTCCCGCCTGTGGAATCCCTTCCATTTACTTGCTTTCCCGACAGCTGTAAGGTCCAAGAATTAAGATGTAACGTCCATAGTCATCTATCTCACTAACATGCATCCTCTCTCTCTCATGCTCCCTTCTCCGTCCACTCCACTCATCAGTATTCTCATCCTTCTCTTAGCCACTTCCTAACACCCCCTATAACCTGTCAATTTCTCATAACTTCCTGTATCCCCCTGCAAAACAGTGGTAGTAAAATGCCTCGCTTGGAGTGATATGATTATATAAAAAAAAGAAAAAGTTAAGTGCCATATGTGATACATGCTTGGGTGATCGTGTCTCAAAAGAGACATGACTGATTTTCTTGCAGCAGGATACCTTTACAATCTGCAGTAGACTGGTTGCCAACCAAGACTTCAGAATCAAATCTCCTGCTAATTAACCCATAGCTGGGGGAAAGATGGATTAATACCTTTCCCCAAGGTTATTTGCGCCTAACTGAATGCAACAAATTCAACTGGAATTCTAACGCAGATCTTCAATTTACAACACATTCCAGAAGATATCTATTTTAGAATTTTTTTATTTTTAGAAAAATCTTGTTAGAATATATATCTTTTTTACACGTTCCGCGAACCTTAAAATATCCAGAAAATTATAACTATGAAGAGATAAAATTTACTTTCTTCCAATGATGTTCCAGTAAAGTATTTTATTTTAGGAAAAAGACTAATTTTTTAAACTAATTTTTGAAATACATCAAAAGATTTTGTTTACAGTAAACATTAAATCTATCCTATTGAAATTGGAAGTAAATTTAAAGCTTCAAGAAAGTTCTATTTTTAAAAATTCATTTTAATTTTAATTAGATACGTCAACATTTTTACTAAAAACACGCATACCATGATAAAAAAAAAGCCACAAAATTAAGAGAAAGAAATATTTATCAAAATATTTGCTAATGTTAAGCAGATAGACGAAAATCTTGTTTTTCTTGCGACAGCTGGTTAATAAAATTAGTAATATAAAATTCAGCACAACTTTTTGGTAAAAAATATATGTACTTGTCAATATTTCTTAGATGAGATAATATTTACATCAGACTGTACTCATCTTTAATGCCATGTTTACAAAGTTATATAACGCAGCCTTTTTCAGGTGCAAGAAATTTCGAAGTAATCCCTTTATTTCAAACACTGGAATATGTTCTCATTCCATGTGCGATGCTACTTCCAGATGCCATATAGTTATCTCCCTTTAACTGAAATTTTCAAGTTATTTATTCACAACAGCAGTAGCCTGGGATTGAAGCCACTGGAACTAACAACTACTTATATCTACTGTGTCATGTGTCCTTGAGAAAGAAGAACGCCAAAGCATACGACGGACAAAACATCATAAACATGGCAGTAAAAACGAAGAAAACAAACAGTAAAAAAAAACAAAATACCAAAAAACAACGGAGAAACATGATTTGAAAATTCTTTCAAAATTCAAATAAGTGTTGGATTTTAATGAAACTTTCAGGATTTATTCACAAATAAATTCAATTGTCTGCATTTGTGAATATCTGTTATCCTCACTTAATAAAGATTTTGCATATTAGTTGAAAATAAAAATGCAGGACCCTTCAGAGGAAGTAAATAATTTGTTACTTATCTCAAGCAGTTACATATTTCACAAAATTCTGCTGTAAAACAGAATAAAAAAAAAATCAAACTAAGACATCAAGTAGAAAAGCCGTCTTTCGTTTTATCAAAAATATATGAGATCATTTTCTTCAGAAAAAAGAACTTTTTCTATAACTTATGAATTTTTCCAAGAATTGTTTTCTTTTATTTTAAAAGTTTAAATAGAAGAATTTACAAATTTATAAATCTCTTAAAATTCTGCACTATTCATTTCAAATTTCAGTATTAATGAAAACATTTTCTTTGGACTGCGTGCAAATATCCTTAGAGAAGGTATTTACCAGTGTCTTCGTTCCAGTTATGGGTTAAATAACAGGACAGACTGGGTGCTATGACCTTGGCTGGCAAACAGTCTACCACAGAGAGTAATAGCAACCTACCGCGAGATTATCTTCTACCCACTCAGTCATTTCTTTCGAGACATGATTACCCAAGTATGTATCACGTTTGGCACTCGATTGATAATATACTTAAAATATAGTATTTATAAAAGCAATTAAAAACTCATCTAATTAAATACTATAATTTTGATGCATATGTATTTTCCTATTTGGAGCAGAGTTTAAATAAAACCCACCTACTTTGAAAAAAATAACAGATTTATATACTCCAATGAGTAATGCGTATACCTAATGAAATTTTCGCTACAAAATTTTATTTCGTGAAATTCCATGAATTTACGTGGGAATAACGAATGTCAGACACACAAAAAAAAAATTTACCATGATTTCCTAAAAATTATTTAAAAAATACTGAAATTCATTTGTAAATAATTACTGAAATTTTCATGAAAATACGACAATTATTTGATTTAAGTGTCTTATGTATAAATTGTGGACACTTTACCATATAAATTATATTCCCAATTTTTTTTACAATAGCCATCTCCCAAAATGTTTAGTTGTCTATTTTAAAATACAACAGACATAGCTATACATCAAACTTTCCACATTAGTACTCCCTGGATGGCCAGCCTGAAAATCTTTCAAAATGTGTTTTTGGGGGTATTAATGGCAATATGGAATCAAAACATCTCCCCTTCATAATAACACCCCATCACATATCGGAAAAACGTCCGTAGCTTTTATTTCCTTAATATTCATCATGGCAAAAAATTTGTTTTATTTATTTCAGTGTCACTGGAAATTCCCTTGCAGTCTTACAAAAAGTAGATTTAATTCTCCTTCCGAGTGAAGGGAGGCAAGCACTGAATCTTCCAGTGGTTCTTTGTACTTGGGAATTACTCTTGACACTCTAGCTGCATGGCCGAATTTTTGCGTTGACACGTACTCAACTTTTAATCTGTAATTAAACATCATTGTACCCGATCGCTTAAGTCTGTTGGCTGTGTGTATAGGCAAACATTTCTTTGGGCCAAAAATGCTGAGTAATGGCTTGTGGTCTGTCTGTAGAGAGAATTGCCGACTAGAAATATTGTGGGTGTAACTTTGCAACACTGAATATGATATCAAGTGCTTTCTTTCATTCTGAGAAAGATTTGTTTTCTACAGGAAGCAAAGCTTTCAAAGCATGTGTTAACGGTTTTTTTTGTTCTAGGCATTTTGTGAAGAATGCATGCACCTACGCCTTACGAACTATGAATGCCTCGTAATAATTTGCTAGTCCTCGGAAGCTCTGTAATGAACCGATGTTATTGGGCGCCGGCATGTCATTAATCATGCTAGCCTGTTCAGGATTCAGTCTTCTACCATCCTTGTCAATTATATTAACTACGTATTTGATTTTCTTCCATCCAAAATTACATTTGGTCTTTTTCAATTTGAAATAGTACTTTTGGATTTTCGGAAAAACTGTACATGATCCTTATGTTAGACTACTTTGGTTTCTCATTAGAATATCGTATAAATAAACAACTGCAAAATCTAGTCCACCCAGCATGGTATCTATGACTTGTTGAAATATTGTTGGTGCTACCTTGACACCAAATGGTAAACGTTCGAATTTAATGTATCTAATCCAGGATTAGTGTTTGTACATCATTTCGAAATGAACTCTTCAACAAGAATTTGTAAATAAGCATTTCAAGCTCAATTCTTGATAAACTCCCCACTTAAGCCTAGTGAAAATGACTTCTGGACTAAAAAAGGGGTAATGATATTCTTTCCGAGCAACATTAATCCCTGTATCATAAATATCCTCAAATCTTTTAATGTAAGACTCAAATATTATGTGTTTCTCAGGCGCGTATGTAGAATTATTTGTAGCAGGAAATGTAGAAGAAAAGTATTTCTTAAACACAGAATTCAACTGTCTCACCATTCTACCGAATGTATATACAGATTAGACAGGTGTGAGATGCAAGATAAGTGTTTGGCGATCGCAAGTATACAAATGTTTTCCTCTAAGAGGAAGAAACCCTGAAACAAACAGGAAGGCACAACGATTTGTATTAAACTTTAAATCTAATTTTTGTTCAAAAGTTTATAAACTAACAACAAATCTTTGAAGTATGTTTTAAAATTCTTATTAAAATTCTTATAATTTTAAAAATAAATGAAAACAAATTTGAAAATTTCATTACTAACTGAAATTTTTTCTTCTGACTAATTTCTCGAATTTATATGATATATTAAACAATTAAAAGGTTATCGAATTAAATATCAGTTATATGCATTTTTAATTTTACTATTAAGAGCAGATTTTCAGAAATAAAGTCAAAATTTATAAAAACATTTAGTTGTTTTGCATTCCACAAAGATTCCTGCGTTTAACTCATGAAACCAATTTTCGCAAGAAATTTTTAATTTCTTAAAATTTTATGGAGGTGGGTAACAGAATCATATAAAGTATTTAGAATAAATTTTAAAGATCATTTCATTCAATTCGGAATAAGTCCTGCAAGTTTAACTGGCGGACTAAGTATACTACCACCACGTTTATTTTCGCTCAATATTTTTCAATTTTTTCACCCCAGTCCTATAGATTATTCCCGAAGCTTTACGATAAAAAAAAATTGGAAAAGTACAATATTTTCACAAATTATGGGGGTAAGTTTCTCATACAACGCTATAGTAAATCGATCCTCCATTTTGAAATCAGTCGCCGGTATGACATTACCGTCAACAACTGTAACTTTGTACATTATAAATTTTTGGAGACCTTTTTTTCAGTTAAGCCTTACTTCTTACACCTGAAACTTTAAAAACGACTTAAAACTCTTGCTAAAGTTTCAATATTTAAACAAATTGGGGGGGGGGGCAATTTATCATACAGCTTTATAGTAAATCAATCATCCAAATCGAAAACACTGGCTTCGATTTAATTTAAGCTTGTAAGAATAAAATAAAACATGTTTAATAATCTTAGTGTTTTACATGCCAGATATGTTTTTGTTTCAAGTATCAAATGTCCAAACTCATTTGGTGGCGGGGGGGGATCAATAGCCTGTACAAGGAAACTATGTCCAATGTTTAATTTCTGGGGATGTTTTCAGCATGTCCAAAATTTTTTGATAACATTTCTTCCAAGATTTTTTTTCATGTGTTTTCAATATACGTTCCTTTTCAATAGCTTATTTTTGCCAAGTTGTTTTTTTTTTAAATTTCGAGGAAACTATTTCCAAATGGATTTCATATCCAGGGCCACCCATCAGTTTTTGGTCTTTCTCCATCTTGCTTGTACAGATGTCTCTGTAACATTTATATCACTGAATGACAGAATTTAATGAAACTCCGTTCAATGTCGCTGAACTGGTCACCGGGACTTGGTAGACGAAATCAAAAATTAGTTGGAATATCACGTGGAGCAATAATTTGGACATATCTAAAATGTCCCATTCCTAACGGACATTCTTTTTTGCATTTGGAACATCTCCAGCAAACCTTATCCGCTTTGGAGTTTGCACATGCCTGTCAGCATGCCCACAGGAACACAACTTAATATGTGCAATTAACTTTTGGGTATGCGCATATTCAATGACTGAATCCTTTTCGAAAGTCTTTAATAGAGCCATTCTTGGAGATTTAGAGGAAGATGCCATCGTAAGTTAAGAAAAGGTAAGAAAGACCACAACAACTCGTTCCAAAAAGGCCAAAAAACAAATCGACCCGAAACAAAAGGGCAAAAACTCGTCCCAAAAAGAGTTAACATAAAAAGCGACCCCAAAGCGTTTGGATTGGAAATGGAGGTTCGATTTATTTTAACGTTGTATGAGAAACTGACCCTCACAAATTTATTTGTTCAGATATTGCAATTTCTCCAAATTTTATTTGCTAATTGGAATCTCGAGTTAAGAATCAATAGGACTGCTGTGAAAAAATTGAAAAACGGCGAAAATAAACGTGGTGGGAGTATACTTCAGGTTCGCCGTTTTACTTGCTAGAATTTCCAAAATATGTTGGTCATAGAAACAAAATTGCAAAATTATGTTTTCAACTTTCCTACGGATTTGGTTACCCGCTAGCATTAAAAACAAGATTTCTTACCAAATGTTCGAACGTGGAAGAAGGAATTAAAAGTTACAAAAAATTAAAACTATTTTGATCTTATAAACTTTTTAATGAAAGTAGAACGTTTCTAAATTTTTTTTTTCATACTATGCAGGTTTTTATTTTGTTTCTTTACAGCGATTTAGGGGAGATAAAGCTTTACATTTACTAAGTTCTTCATTTAACTAATAATGAAACAAAGTTTCTGGGTAGTATTGAATTTGAAGAAATTTCAATAATCGCAGTGGGATTAACAGATGGAAAATTTTTAACCAAGATTTTATTAAAATAATCATCTTAAAATCTTCATTCATTTTAATAGGTCTTGAAGATTTCAATAAAATCAGGCAATTATTTCATATTTGCAAAAATTTCCAAATTAACGTATCTTAGTTTTTCACAGGAAAAAAACTGTGCTAATCCATAGGAATTTTTTTAATGGATAGCTGACAAAAAAAGAAACAAAACAAAAAAAAACTAAACAAAACGAGAGATTTTTTATTAATTTCGAACGTGTTAGAAATTATTTAAAACAAATTAAATAATTGTAAAATCCAACAGTTAATATTTAAAATAATCCCGAAATTTACGCATAGACAGTCACATGCCTTTGTCGAGAATAGACATTCGTAACAGTCATCTACAAAAACAATTCCTCGCTCATTCAAAAAAATCCCAAAGAGAGAAAGAAAAAATATAGACAAATGATGAATAGAAAGGAAAAGAAAAGGGAAAGTGAACGAACAGTATAAAGAGAAATTAATTTAACGTCTTAGATCGACATCAGCGTCTATTGCAGTTCATCTGCTTTCTTATAAAAACATGACTGAAATTTAACCTTAAAATTTAGTTTTAAATAAAACTGGATATATTTAAGGTAAAAAATAATTTGTAAATCATGCTTTTAATACAAATTAAAATATAACCAGTAGTAGTGTTATATTAGAAATATAGTTAAAATAATGAAGCATTATGAAAAAAAATATAATTAAATATAGAAAATTGGTAAACAGAAAGAAGAGAAAGAAAAAAAAGAAAGGGCAACGAACAGCATAGATAGAAGGGAAGTTGAAGTTAACGTCTTAGATCGACACTAGCGTTTATTGCAATATTTTTTATTTTTAGAAATATCTTGTTAGAATATATATAATATTTTTACATGTCCCTCGATTCTGAATGAAATTTCCAGAAAAATATACACGTAAGAGATAAAAGTTAATTTCTTCAAATAAAGTTTCAGTAAATTATATTTTATTTTAGGAAGAATTTTAAGTTTTACGTCTTAGTAATTTTTCAACTAATTTTTGAAATACAGCAAAGGATTTTGTTTACTGTAAATATTAAATTTAGTCTATTGAAATTGGAACTGAAAAGCTTCAAGTAAGAGTTGCATTTTTAAAAATTCATTTTTTTTTTCATTTTAATTCGATACCTCAACATTTTTACTAAAAGCACACATACCATGATAAAGGCCATAAGCTTGATAGAAAAAAGTTTTATAATAAAAATAGCTGTTTTGTTAAGCAGATAGACGAAAATCATGTTTTTACTTCGACAGCTGATTAATAAAATCACTAATATAAAATTCTGCACATTTGTTGTTGAGCCATTCCTCTTTGGCTTGTCTGCATTTGTTCCTTATCTCCCTGTGAAGTTTTTTGTACTCTGTTCCGTGTCTTGGCGTTATTTTTTGTCTCCTTTGCATCATGTGGAGGATCTCTTCGGTCATCCACTCATTTTTTCTTCTTCGTCTGATTTCCTTTGGGGCTATGTTGTTCGCTGAGGTCACCATTGCTTCTTTTAGTGACTCCCATTTTGAGTATCCTTTTCCAATTTGTTCTTCATATTTCTTTTTTACGCTGTTATTATATTCTTTCTGCAGGGTGAGATCATCCTCTAGTGTGTCGTATTGCAGTCTTGGTGTTATGCTGGGTTTCTTCAGTCTTAACAAATGTGCAGAAGTAGAGAGACTGAGCAGGAACAACAAAGCAGAAATGCATAAAGAGATAAGAGAACTGACAGGACAAAAAACCTGTTCCTCAACAGGATGCATAAAATCCAAGGAAGGGACAATCATAGTAGAGAAAGAGAAAATACTCCAGCGATGGGAAGAATACATAAAGGATCTCTTTGGCGACAAGAGAGAACAACCGAGAATACACAAGGAGATGGATGGACCGGAAATACTAAAATCCGAAGTGGAAGCGGCAATGGCCAAAATGAACAGAAATAAAGCACCTGGCCCAGATGGCATAGTGATAGACCTGCTGACAGCCTTAGAAGAGTATGGCATAGAAAAGATTACCGACATAATAAACGAAATTTATAGCAGCGGAATAATACCAGACGACCTATGCAAGTCGATATTTATAGCACTGCCGAAGAAACCAGGTGCAAACGAGTGTGAACTACACAGAACTATCAGCTTAATGAGTCACATTACAAAACTGATTGTCAGAATCCTGATGAATAGAGCGAGAAGCAGAATCAGGCCAGAGATAGGACAGGAACAGTGCGGGTTCGTCAAAGACACTGGAACAAGGAACGCCATATTCATGATTAGGATGCTCTCTGAAAGGGCATTACAAATGAAGAAAGACTTGTACCTATGCTTCATTGATTACGCGAAAGCATTCGACAAAATACGACACAAAGAATTGATGGAAATGATAGGAAACCTCGACATTTTCGGCAAAGATATAAGAATAATCAAGAATCTCTACTGGCAGCAAACGGCCTGCATACGGACAGGTAACGACCTCAGTAGATACACAAAGATAGAAAAAGGCGTAAGACAAGGCTGTGTCTTTTCACCGGATTTGTTCAACCTATACAGCGAGAATATTTTGAGGACCCTAGATGACACACCAGGATTTATTATTGGAGGCCACAACCTGAACAACATAAGATACGCGGACGATACAGTACTGATTGCGGACACGGAAAGGAAACTGCAAGATCTCATACAGAAAGTAGCAGTGGAGAGTGACAAGATGGGACTACAAATAAACTTTAAGAAAACTGAGTGCATGGTCATCAGCAAAAGATACAACCCAAAATGCCAAATACAGGTGGGGGATAACAGAATCAAACAAGTCCAAGAATTTAAGTACCTAGGAAGTGTTCTAACAGGAGATGGAAAGTGCGACACGGAGATCCGAAGGCGAATTGGCATGGCAAAGGACGCGTTCCAGAAGATGAGCAAAATACTAACACACAGGAAAATCTCAATAGAAACGAAGAAAAGAGTGCTAGACTGCTACGTGATGTCAGTTCTTCAGTACGGCTGTGAATGCTGGACAATATCATCGAAAATGAGGACGAAACTGGAAGCGGCCGAAATGTGGTTCTACAGAAGGATGCTACGGATATCGTGGACTGAGCATACAAGCAACGACGAAGTGTTAGAAAGAATGGCAACAAAAAGGAAATTGATGCTGAGCATCAAGAAGAGACAACTGAAGTTCCTGGGACATGCAATGAGGAAGGAAAGCCTGGAGAACCTGATACTGACTGGTCAGATAGAAGGAAGGAGAGACAGAGGAAGGCAGCGGATAACATATTTGCAGGGCCTGATCAGGTGGATGACGGAACGGGGGTTGCCAGGAGCAACAGGAGCAAACATACTAAGAGCCACAAGGGATAGGGAGACGTGGAGATCCATGATCGCCTACGTCCTGAAGGGACAGGGCACATAGAAGAAGAAGAAGAATATAAAATTCAGCTCATTTTCTGGGGGGAAAAATCTTATGTAACTGACTATATTTCTCAGATGAGGTAATATTTACATTATTGACAATACATAATTCAGATTATTCTCATCTTTAATGCCATGTTTACAAAGTTATATACCCCAGCCTTTCTCAGGTGCTAGAAATTTCGAACCAAACTATTTCAATCACTGGAATATATCATTCTCATTCCAAGTGCAATGCCACTTCGAGGTGTCATGTAGTTATCTCCCTTTAACGGAAGTTTTTAACTTATTTGTTCACAACTGCAGTAGCCTGGGATTAAATCCATTGGAACTAACAACTGCCTATATCTACTGTGCCATGTGTCCTTGAGAAAGAAGAACGCCAAACTATACGGACAAAACATCATAAACATGGCAATGAAAATGAAGACAACGAATCAAACCTTGGAAAAGACAAAAAATACAAACAAACATGATTTGAAAATTCATTCAAAATTCAAATAAATGTTGGATTTTAATGAAACTTTCAGGATTTATTCAAAAATGCATTAAATTATCTGTATGTTTTTTTAACATCTGTGCAGTTTCGTATTTATATTAGTTGAAATAAAAAAAAGACCCAGGACACTTTTGAAGAAGTAGATAATTTTTTCTTTATCTCAAGCAGTTACACATTTACCAAAATTCTGCTCTAAAACAAAAATGCAATCAAACTAAGACAATATTCAAGTAGAAAAGCCTTGCTATAAAAAAGATATGGACATCACTTTCTTCCGAAAAAGATCTTTTTCAATGAATAATGAAATTTTCCAAGAATTGTATTCTTTTATTTTAAAAGTTTACTTAGAATAATGTATAGATTTATAAATCAATATTCTGCACCGGCTAGGTGATATTGTTAAGTAAAAATTATATTTAGTGAAATCTGACACCATTCATTTGAAATGAATTTCGAATATTCTTTATCACCATGCCTATTTTCTTTTAAACGATGGGCCATACACAATGAAACAAATCTTGAAATTTTATAAATTATAAAAGAAAAACAAAAAGTGAAAACTATTCTTTTAAAATTTCAGTATTAATTAAAACTTTCTTTGGACTACGTGCAAATATCCTTAGGGAAGGTATTTAACAGTGTCTTTGCGCCAGTTATGGGTCAAATAACAGGACAGATTGGGTGCTATAGCCTTGGCTAGCAAACAGTCTACCACAGAAATAATAGCAACCTACTGCGGGATTACCTTCTGACCACTCAATCATTTCACTTTCGAGACATGATCACCCAAGTGTGTATCTCGTCTGGCACTTAACTGACCGATTGATAATATCCTTAATATATATTATTTAGAAAAATAATTAAAAGCTTATCTAATTAAATATTATTTTATTGCATTTTTATTTTACAATTTGGAGCAGAGTTTAAATAAGCCAACTGTTTGAAAAAAATAAAATAAAAAAATAACAGATGATTTTTATTCTCCAATGATCACTGCGTCTTTTACCTCAAAAATGAAATTTTCGCTACACAATTTCATTTCGTGCAATTTCTTGAATTTACGTGGAAGTGGGGGTAACAAATCTAACAACAAAAAGAAATACTATTTGAAGCATGATTTTCTAAAGATTATAATTTCAAAAATACTGTCATTCATTTGCGAATAATTCTTCATGTTTATGAAAGTCCGACCTTAATTTTTGCATGAATTTCCAAATTAATGTGTAAAAACTGAGTTACATTTACATTTATTCATTGAAAACTCTGGTCAGGATTTGGTCACCATTTGATGAAAATCAAAACAAGAATTTTTTGCAAACATTCTGAACGTGTTGGTATTGATTAAAACATTGTAAAAATAATTTAAAATTACTCTCATCTGAAAAACGTTGTGATGGATAAAGTTCATGTTCATTACGTTTAGGGCCTGTTTTTCTTCATACTATACTGTTTTTCTTCGCAAATTAGAGATGTCTACTCTAATAACAGCTATTATCCAGTTAAAAAATATTCATTCATTAAACTTAGTAAATAATAGTTATTTCAAATCATTATGCTTCCAATGTGCTATCATTCTTTTCCGCTTTCGGTAGACAACTATTAACTTAGTTGCTTTATTTTCTGTTCGAACAGCGTATTTGGTGAGCCTTTAGCGGGGTTGGAATGTTAAGTGCCAAATATTACACCCATCGCTGTTTTCTCAGAAAACCCATTACCAGCCTCATCAGTTAGGCGTTTCCTAAGTTGATTTATGTGTCTTATGTATTAATTGGACACTTTACTATTTAAATCATATACCCAGTTTGTTTATCATAACCATCTCCCAAAAAGATTAGTTGTATTTAATTATTTTTAAAATACAACAGACATAGCTATACATCAAACTTTCCATATTAGTACTCCCTGGATAGCCAGCGTGAAAAACCTTTTACAGTGTGTTTCTGGAGTATTAATGGCAATATGCAATCACAACATGTCCCCTTCATAGTACAACCCCATCGCATTTAGGAAAAAAGTCCAAGCTTTTATCTAATTAATAACTTAATATATTCATCATGGCAAGAAATTTGTTTTATTTGTTTCAGACTCACTGCAAAGTCACTTACAGTATTACAAAGAGTAGATTTTAATTCTCCTTCTGAGTAAATGGAGTCGAGCACTTTATCTTCCAGTGGTTCTTTGTATTTGACACTCCATCTGTATAGCGGGATGTTTGCGTTGACAAGTACTCAATTTTAAAATTGTAATTCAACAGTATTGTACCCCATCACTTACGTCTGTTGGTTGTGTGTATAGGCAAGCCTTTCTTTGGGCCAAAATAGTTAGTAATGGCTTGTGGTCTGTCTGTAGAGAGAATTGCCGATTAGAAATATAGTGGTGGAACTTTGCGACAGTGAATATAATCTCAGGTGCTTCTTTTCAATCCGAGAATATTTTTCTACCGGAAGCAAAGCTCTCAAAGTATTTACTGATTTTTTATAGTTCTAGTCGTTTTGTGAAGAATGTATGTTCCTACGCCATACGAACTACCATCGTTAGCAACAATGATTTCCAAGTCCGGATCTTAATGAGTACGAAACAAGTCTGACGTTAGAGTTTTCTATATTTTTTTCAAATGCTTGCTTGTTTTCTGCTGTCCAAATCCAGGGCATATAATTTTTTAAATAATTCATTAAGGGTAATAATCAAATCGTGCATCATTGGTATGAATGCCTGGTAATAGTTTGGTAGTCCTCAGAAGCTCTGTAATAAAGCGATGTTATTGGGTGCATTTACAAACTCAATTTTCGATAAAAATTCCACCCCCTCCATTAAGTTTAGCGAAAATGCCTTCGGGACAAGAAAAAGGGTAGTGATAATCCTTCAGAACAACATTAAATCCTGTATCATAAATATCTTTTAAAGTAAGACGCAAATGTTATGTTTTCCTTAGGCGCGTATGTTAAATTATTTATACTAAAAATTTAGAAGAAAAGTATTTCTTAAACACAGTTCAACTGTCTAACCATTCTACCGAATGCGTTGACAGATTAGGTGTGAGATGCAAGAGAAGTGTTTGGCGATTGCAAGTGTACAAATGTTATCTTGTAAGAGGAAGAAACCCTGAAACACATGACCTTTAATTTACACAGATCACCATAAAAAAAGAAAATAAAAAGAACTTCAAATACACAAAAGAAAAAAAAACTTATTTTAAACAAAAGAACGCACTACGATTTAAATAAATCCAGTCTTTGTTTACTAAGTTTATGAAGTTTATGAAACTACATAAGTTATTACAAATGAAAAAAAATGAATAATTTTTAAAATGTCATTATTAACTGAAATTCTTTTTCTTCTGACTAATTTCTCTAATTTATATTATTTATTAAAGCAATTTGAATCTTCTCAAATTAAATGTCAGTTATAGTGCATTTTTTTATTTTACTATTAGGAGCAGATTTTCAGAAATAAAGTCTGAATGTTTCAGAAGAAATATTAGATGATTTGCATTGTACGAAGATTCCTGCGTTTAACTAATAAAACCAATTTTCGCAATTTTATGGATTTACAATATATGGGGGTGGGTAACAAGTTTATAAAGATCTATAAATATTTTTAAAATAATTTTATTCAATTCTGAGTAAGTCCGGCAAGTTTAACTGGTGGATCTGAAGTATACTACCACCACGTTTATTTTCGCTCTTTTTCAATTCTTTTCACCGCAGTGCTATAGATTACCCTCTAAGACTTAGGATTTTCCAAAAAAAAAAAAAATAAAAATAAAAATAAAAATAAAAATAATTGGAAAAGTACAATATTTAAACAAACAAATTGTAGGCGGGGTCAGTTGTATGAAAAACTGACCCCGCCTACAATTTGTTTGTTTAAATATTGTACTTTTCCAATTATTTTTATTTTTATTTATTTATTTATTTTATTTTAAAATTTACAATGTACAAATTTACAGATGTTGACGGTAATGCCGTCCCGGCGACTGTTTTCAAAATGGAGGATCGACTTACCTCCATTTTGAAAACAGTCGCCGGGACGGCATTACCGTCAACATCTGTAAATTTGTACATTGTAAATTTTTGGGGACCTTTTTTCAGTTAAACGTTACTTCTTACACCTGAAATTAACAATGACGTAAAAAATTTGCTAAAGTTTCCATATTTAAACAAATTGGGTGGGGGACAATTTTTCATACCACTTTGTAGTAAATCAATCCTCCAATTCGGAAACACTAGCTTCGATTTTTTTCAACTTGTAAGAAAATAATGAAATAAAACATGTATATGTTTAATAATTTTATTAGAACAGGAAAATTTTTTTCCTTAGTGTTTTACATGCCATTTTTTGTTTTGTTTCAAATATCAAATTATGTTTTTTCCTGTTTCAAAAAAATTATGTCCAAACTTATTTGCGGGAGGGGGGTCAAAAGCCTGCAGAAAGAAACTATGTTCAAGGAAACTACGTCGAATATTTTGTTTGGTGGGGTGTTTTCAATAACATATCCGAATTTTTTGTGGGGAGTGGGGTTTTAATAACATTTCTTTCAAGATTATTTTTCATGTGTTTTCAATAGCTTATTTTTTCTAAATTTTGTTTAATTTTTTTTTTTAAGTTCAAGGAAACTTTCCAAATGGACTTCATTTTCAGGGCCATCCACCAGTTTTCGGACGTGTCAGAAGGAATTAAATGTTTTAAAAATTAATTTAAAATATTTTGATCTTTCATAAACTTTTTGATGAAAAAAGTACGTTTTTAAGTTTTTTTTCTTTTTTCTTCATACGATGCAGGTTTTATTAATTGTTTCTGCTTTCAGCGATTTAGGAGATAAAGCTTTATATTTACTAAGTTCTTCATTTAACTAATAATGAAACAAAGTTTCTGGGTAGTATTGAATTTCTAGAAATTTCATTAATTGGCGTGGGGTTAACAGAAAATTTTACCAAGATTTTTTTCAAATCATCTTAAAAACTTACACTTTAATAAGTCTTGAAGATTTCAATAAAATCAGGCAATTATTTCATATTTAGTAAAATTTTCAAATTAAAATGTTTCAACTTTTCACAGGAAAAACAGTGCCAATCCATAATCTTTTTGGTGAACAGATGACGAAAAAAAAAAAAAAAAAAAAAAGATTTTTTTTTCTCAATTTCGAACGTGTTATGATTTAAAATAATAAAATAATTGTAAAATATTTTAGTTTTTCCTCTTAATGAACATTTTGTCGATATTTTTTTTTTTATTATGCTCGGATTTGTTTTCTTTTTCTTGAACTTGTGGATGTAACTAACACTTTTTGTTGTTGCTCGAAATATTACATGGGGGAGGGGCAGACCCAAAACCAACCCAATGTTGAAGAGAATTTTATTAACAGGGACTTTTAAAAGATGACGTTTTTTTTATATATATATTCCCGCCAACCCATGAAAAAAATTGACCGATTTTCTATTTGACGTTCTGTATTGAGAAGTGGCAAATATATTTTTTTGCCATCAATGACTTCCTAAACAAACTTTCAAAAGAAGTGAAATGAATTACGTGAAAAAATTTAAATATTTTTTTGCTACCAAGAAGAATATCTTTCAATTGGCTCCTATACTTAAAAAACAGAAATAAAACGAACATCAAAATGAATTTTTTAAAAATGTAGAAGGTTTTCATTTGGTCTATCTTAAACATCTGAATTTCATTTTTTGTGTGCGGAATGACGAAATGAAAAGTGGCGTGTTAAGTCAGTAAAAAAAAAAAATTATGAAAATTTTGTTTTCTTCCACTTACCTTTCAAATCAGAATATGCAACGAAAAAAAAAGATCGAGCCGGTTTCTTAATGTTCAAATAATTCAATTGGGATTTCTTTTTCAACTTACTCAGCTTTTGTATTTTATGTTCAGTTAACAGTGCAATACAGTCGAAATGAAAGCGCATTACACAAAGAAAAAGTGGGAGGTCGAAAAAAAAAAAAAAACACGGTACAAAAATTAAATTACTTTTTTGGATATGAAAGCAATCTGTACCCATTGGAAAATCAGTTAAGATTTTTAGTCCAAATGTGGTTCGTAAGCATTTTAAAATCAGTAGGTTTCTTGGCAATTAAAGAGCAAAACTTGGCATAAGGCCTGACTTAAAAAAAAAGCAACCGTCAACACGAAGGACTTCAAATAGATGAAAAGGTTATTTTTAGATTTCATATCAAATGCAAATTTTCTTGAAATAGATTATTTATTTAAATATCCAAGGATAATTACTTTTTTATGCAGTGTAGTTGTTTACTAGTTGTTTGTACATATGGGTTTAGTTAGACTTTCATAGAGTGTATTGAGGCATTGTGGTGCTCGTGGTGGGAATGGTACGTAGGATTGTGATGTTTTGGTGCAAGGGATATTATACTGTCTGCTTGGGTCAGTGAGTGAGTCTAGCTAAGTTAATGTAAGACAGATGAAGACCAGTCTTCCCCATCCCCACAATTTTGGCCTTGTGCCGCATTTTTTGTAAATTTTTACAAAAATAAATAATTGCAGTGTAGTTGTTTACTAGTTGTTTGTACATATGGGTTTAGTTAGACTTTCATAGAGTGTATTGAGGCATTGTGGTGCTCGTGGTGGGAATGGTACGTAGGATTGTGATGTTTTGGTGCAAGGGATATTATACTGTCTGCTTGGGTCAGTGAGTGAGTCTAGCTAAGTTAATGTAAGACAGATGAAGACCAGTCTTCCCCATCCCCACAATTTTGGCCTTGTGCCGCATTTTTTGTAAATTTTTACAAAAATAAATAATTGCAGTGTAGTTGTTTACTAGTTGTTTGTACATATGGGTTTAGTTAGACTTTCATAGAGTGTATTGAGGCATTGTGGTGCTCGTGGTGGGAATGGTACGTAGGATTGTGATGTTTTGGTGCAAGGGATATTATACTGTCTGCTTGGGTCAGTGAGTGAGTCTAGCTAAGTTAATGTAAGACAGATGAAGACCAGTCTTCCCCATCCCCACAATTTTGGCCTTGTGCCGCATTTTTTGTAAATTTTTACAAAAATAAATAATTGCAGTGTAGTTGTTGTTGGACGTGGTTTTTGTCATTTTACGACTGCTCTGACCTCTGCTTTGTTTCAGCTTGGACATTTTGTTGAAAATATTTTTTATTTGGACTGAATTTTTGTACACAAGAGACCTTTCTTTGTACCGATAAGTTTATTTTTATTTTATTTTTCGTTTTCTTTCTTTGTTGTTTTATTTTTATTTATTCTAGCTTTTTGTATTTTATTTTCGTATTTTTTGGCGGCCATATTTGTTTTTGTTTAGGTCGGCCGTTTTTTCTTTTTATTTTCTCTTTTCATTTTTCATTTGGTCTTCTTAAGTGCCAGATTTATTTTTATTTAAAACAAAAAAAAAAAAAAAAAAATTTGTTAATAGTATCTTTTATTTTATTTGTTGACCAGAAACTGAGCATTTAACTGTTTGTTTTCCTCCTTTTGGCTTTTTCAGCCCCTCCCCGTTTGCGAAGGTAGCCTTTAGGTAACTATTTGCGTGTCCTATTTTTGTTACATATTTTAAATTCTTTTGTATTTTAATGTAATTGTAATAAGTTTATTGAACCTCTCAAGAGGTTAATTTCCTTTTTTAAAAAAAAAGGGATATTGTTATTATATTTTGGCCGCTAAAGGCTAGTCTGTTTGCTTTGATTTGTTTGCCGTTTGTCTTCATTGTCTACAAGGTTAATTTGTATAAACCCCCCCATTCCCCCCTTTTCCCCCCTCCCCATTCCCCTATTTAGTTACGGAGGAGAAAAAATATAATATTGTTTCCTGGTAATTTGGAATTGAAAAATGGCCGACTCAAGTCGGTCGATCAAAAAAACTGAATTTTGACCCTGCCCTTAAAGGGCCCGCCAGATAAAGATGAGGAAGCTTATCCCCCTCTTCCGAAAAATGTGTCCAAGAATATGGTGGCCGAGAAAGGCCAGAAGACTTCAAGTGGCGAAAAGAATAAGAATGACAATACGAAGGATGCTGAGGCCAGGGAATCGCTCTGTTGCTGGAAGTCCCCACCGAGTTGCATTATAAACATTGCGGAGTTTCTGGAGAGGGCTAAAGGTTTCGATCATCTTTTGAAAGATGACGGACTTTTGGAAAACCCCCAGGAATTACAAAAGTTTGAAAAAAAGAATGGTGTCGGTCTTCGTGGTGGACAAGCGTACGCGCAAAAGTTTGTCGCTCCACGAAAGCACACGTGATTCGAACACTGGTGTCCCTAGGGGTTAAGCCCCAAAGAGTTATAAAGAGGACCGGGTTTTCTCACGTGGGACGTACTGCTACCCTCACCTGAAGATTGCTTGGAAGTAGTGAGGAAGGAATTGATCACTAACGACCTAATAATCAGGACAATATATGAAGGCCGAAGGAGGACCACGGTAGCAGTATATGAGGTTCCTCCTCAGGTTGCCGGTGAACATCTGGGGTCCTATGTTAAGAAATATGGCCAAATATTGGCAGCCTCATCCGACAACCTGAACGGGGGATGGATGTTTGATATATTGATGGATCAAGAGGCCTTCGATTCCGTCCCCAACTGCTTGGACTATTGCGGCCGGAAAATGCCGGTCGTAGTGACCGGGCGAAAACCATCTTGCTGGAAGTGTGGGCAGATTGGTCACCTGTCCTCCTTCTGCCCAGAGAAGAAGGCCTCTGGTGCTCCGGCCGCTGGCGACCAAAATACCCCCTAAGCCTGGAAATTGTAGTTCCGCAACGCCTGTAACGGGCCTAGTAGCGGCACGGTCCGGGGACTTAAAACCCCTGGTGGGTCTCGGCCCCCATCCTCTCAAATTCTGGCCTGCCACTGGTGTGGTTAAGGACAAAGACGACGGAGAATGGCGGTCGTTACTAGAGGCAAAGGGAAGAGCGACAGCGGGACCTCAGTCCCCTGAGGCCACTAGGGATGACACCAACAGTCCCACTCCCTCTATCAGCAGTAAGGGCGATGTCCCGGCAGTCACCAAGATGCTCCCGTTGTCTGAAATCTGGCAACAGGCGGAGCCCAGCTGGGAAAAGATTAAAAACTGAGAGAGCTCAAAAAGGCTCTAGAGTCAAGTAAGACCAAGAAATCATCAGCAGCGTCAGTGTCTGCCCCTACTTCTCCACAAAAAAAGAATTATGGCACCTCCTCCCATGACAAAATCCTTGACCACACCCCTTCCCAAATGACCATATTTAAAAAACCATCACCAGTCCCTTCCAGCCTTCTTCTCGTCCTTCCAGTCCCTTCTCATGGTTTATCCCCAGCTGTCTCTACCTTTTCTTCCCAAGTGTATCTGCTACCCCCACGCCAACACCGACTCTTCAATCCCCGCTTAAAGATTCATTCAAGAGGCAAAGAAGCCTGACACAATAAGTGGCAAAGAAAAAAAAAGAAAAAAAAAGCCTCCTTTTAATGTGGGGCAGGATGTTTGCCGTGTCTCCGAGGACACTGCCCAAAAGGCTATTAATCAATGTAAAAAGGTCAAAACATTGTGGAAATGTAAATGCATCAAAACAAAGATGTTGAAGATCCACTTAACTTTCCAGAGGCCAAAAGACTTTGACAGTGGTGAGATCTGGTGCGGGGTCGAGCCATGTATGGAGGTATGCTTGGAGAGGCCAATGACTCCATCCCGATGAGCCCTCCAATTGTGTACTTCACAAACGATACCAGAGAATTTGACTAGTTTGTTCTGGGAGGACCCCTATTTTTGTTCACCCTTCCTTTACAGAGCTTTAAAATTAACATTCCCCCTGGATATTGGTGGCCTGTCCAATGATGGCACTATCAAGACTGAGATGGGCCAAGGCCTCAATGGGACGGGCCGTCGGTATCCTGTCCTCTGAGATGTTTGGTACAGTATGCCCTCAACCCCAATCGGACTGATAATGGCTCTCTGGTTAGCATAAATGGCCGGGCTCCGAGATCAGAGTCACGCAGGGCGTGTTCAGCCGTGATCTTCGCGCCTGGTGGAAATGATAAGTTGTATACAGGAAGACCCGGTTTTCAACTCGCGATCATGAGGATATACTGCCTAGGAGGTTCGCCCTCTATTCAGCATGTTTTGATGGACGCTCGAGAGGCGGTTTCCCTGGCTAGTGAGCAAGTCCTTGAATGCGGCGTGTACCCATGTCTTCGCAGATCCGGCAGTGACTTTTGTGTGCTGGATGTTACTATAAAGGATAAAGGCCCTTCGTCTCATTGGGGTTTGCGTGCCCAATGTCCATGCGGAGCGTCCTGCTTTGTTTCAGATCGAGCCGTTTTTGACGACATCTCGTCGGGTAGTTTTAGCGGGCGATTGGAATGCCGTCCTTTGACCTCGATATAGATCGCATAGGGAAAGATCGGGCGGTCAACAACCCGATGTAAAAGCATTTCGGGACTTTATCGACAGGTTCGATCTTGTCGATAAGTACCGAAATGAACACCCTGGACAGTATGGACTTGGACTAATAGGCAGCTCGGCTACGGTGGTGCGTGCTAGCTTCGTCGACCGAGTCTTAGTGGAGGAGAGTCGATGTAGGGCTCTAGGTTGTCCAAGTTTTCATTCGATAAGCATTTCGGATCATAGGCTCGTCCGGTTCGCGTAAACTTAGATAAGCCTAGGATTAAATTGGCTGGTTACTGGAAATTGAACTGTTCATTGTTTGAAGAGCAAGATTTGTGGACCAGTTGAAACTAACGTGATAAAGCGGGAATTGACGGGGGCTGTGGTTGGGAATAAGTGGTGGGGATCCTTGAAACTAACATTAGATCGTTTGCTGCTGAATATAGCCGTCGACTCAATCTAGAAAGATTAGCAGCACAAACGGCAGTAGAAACAGTGCTGATCGGGCTATCAAATCCCGTGTTAGTGGGGACGTAGCCTTATTAGGCGGAGCAGGCCTCCTTGCTTATCAAGAAGGACCAAGCTCTTGTAGTTAGGGCTAGGTTAAAGAGAATGTCTCCTGAGGCAACGAACATGGCCGCAGAATTGCGTGCAGAGGAATTGAGAAATGCTAGCAAAAGGCATATCGCAAGCGTCACATTGCCGGATGGGAGAACCGACTACAAACGCGGGCATAGTTGAGGCTTTTCGTGACTATTTTCAGGATCTTCGCTCCGTTCAGGGAGCCTGGTCTGAGCACTGCTCAGTTCGATGCCTATTTGGCCGACTTCCCCGCCTCGAGGCGGCTGAAGCGGCTGGGTGCGAGGGTCCCGCTACAGAGGCTGAGATTTGGGAGGCGCTTAAGCTGGTTGGCCGGGACAAGTCTCCCTACTGATGGTCTTCCACGAACTGTACCTCTGAGGCAGTCGCCCGTTCTTGTTCCCTTGCTGGCACTGATTTTCAACAACTGGATGAGGCAGGGGTCTATACCCCAACGCTTCACCAGGGGTGTGATCAAGTTGCTGCGCAAAAGCAAGGACGGTGGGGATTCGATAGATAACTTCGTGCCTTGACGATGTTAAATACAGAGTTGAAGATTTTAGCCAAGATCTTAGCCAGCCGCTTCAGGCTGTCCTCTCTAGTCTGATTGGCCCTCCGGCAGACTTGTACAGAAGGGTAGGACTATTCAGGACAACCTTCATTTGGTACGCTTGATCATTGAGAAAGTCGACACGGAAGCCGCGCTGATCAATTTAGATCAGTCCAAGGCGTTCGATAGGGCTGCGACTGATTGCTTTCGAGTCTGTCCTTTCCGCTGCCGGTTTTGGCCCAATTTTCGCTCCTGGATCCGACTTCTGTACGCGTCCCCCGGTGCGCTGGTGGAAGTGAGCTTCGAGTACGATCGGAACCTTCTATTGACTCGCTCTATTCGTCAAGGTTGTCCGCTCGCTCTTGCTCTACGTTCTTGCGTTGAGCCTTTCCTTCGCAAGTTAAAGGCGAATCCGGTCCTTCGCGGATTACATTACCTGGTGCTACCACCTCGGCCAGGTATTCTGCCTATGCTGACGACGTTTCGGCTCTGTGTCGAGCAGAGCCGAGATTGACGAAGTCAGCAAGGAAATCAGAGGGTATGAGACGGTGACAGGGCCAAGATCAACCGCGATAAGTCTGTTGGCTTGCGGTTGGGCGCGTGGAAGGAGTTTCTCTTCCCGGGCCTTTCCACTGGACGGACGGGCCGGTCAAGATTCTCGGCGTCTGGTTCGGTCCGATCTCCAGTTGGAAATGAATTGGTCGGAGGTACAAGAGAAGGCAGAGGCTGCAGTTCGTCTGTGGTCTCTGAGGAAGCTTCTCCTTAAAGGGAGGGCGGAAGTATGTGTTTCATACATCTACCCGATTCTCCTTTACCGACTCTCTGTGCTTCCACTCCCGTGTGCCATATTAATGACATTAGTCAGGTCTTGTACTCCTTCCTCTGGGGAGAAGCGGTGCAAGGCTCCTAAGGTGTGTCGCGAGATCTGTAGCCTCCATCCTTCTGAGGGCGGTCTGGGAATGCCAAGCGTTGAGATTCGTCAACATACGCTTCGCATTGCCTTCCTAGACCGAATGTGTTCGCAAGTGGATGAGAATGGTGAATTCTGGAAGGAAGATGCCCGCAAAAGCTTCCCATCCCTAAGAAGTGTGCATTCGTGCGAGGAAGAGGCCGGCCGTTTACCTCGAGGTGAATGCTCCTTCTATCGTGAATGCCGGTGAGCACTCAGTTTTCCTCTTACGGGCGACAGATGGCCTCTCTGGCGTCCAGGCGTTGTCCCTTCGGGCATTATATCGGTGCCAGTGAGGGGGCCGTTCGTGATGATCTGACGACGAGCTCGGTTTGACGAAGCAGGAGGCGCGCTCCATATGGCCTTGGGCGCCCGGGGTTGAAAATGCCTCACAAACAACGAAGCATCCCTCACCTGGCTGGTGATACGAAAGGCTGTCTGGGTCGGCAAGAAGCTTAAAGCAGCGGGTTTGGTTGTTTCGCCAAACTGCGTTCGCTGCGGTGGGTCGGTGGTCGAGACTTTGTCTCACGCCTTCTTTCATTGCGGTGTCGTGGCAATGTTGTGTGTAAGTGGCTTGAAGATCTCATGGTTCGCATGCTGCGTGGAAAGTTCTTTGTCCCAGTCGCTTCGTTTGTAGCAATGTGGTGCCGTCGTTGACTAGGGCTGAGCATTATGTGTTCGTATGCTTACTGGGTGTTATGTGAGTCGTGATTTGGACGACGCGACAGAAGGAATTCTATGGGGACGAGAAGTTTTCCTCTTCCCAACTGATTTGTTTTTTAAGCATCAGCTTAAAGTCAAAATTAGGACGGAAAGGCGACGACTCCCTCCATCAGAATTTGGCAAAAGGTGGGTAAATCTTGCGCGAATCTGTCGAGTGAAAGGAGCTGATTTGGAGTGGCATTTTGATGACGGTTAGGCATCAGGATATTGGATCCTACAACATTTTCAACCCCTCCGAAAGTAGGATAGTTTAGTTAATTTGTCTTTTTATGTTTTAATGATGGTTAAACTTAGCTAGGGTATGTATGGGCATTGGCCCCACTTTTATTTTTTTGTGCCCTCTCTTTTTTGGTTTACTCCCCAGCCCTTCCCCACTTTTTAGGTGATTAGAGATAACAGTTCCCTGGTAGGAGGCGGGGCATCTTTCGTTTCGAGTGTGTTTATTTTCGTATTTGTTATTGTGTTTGTGTGTGTGCGTGGTTGTGTGTATGACTGTTTGAGATCTGCCAGCCCCGCTAAAATTTCGCCCAGCTAACTGATGTTTCTGTCACGGATAGAGATTGTGGGGGGTTTAATACTAACATCAATTTTGTTTAGTTTTTGTATATATTTTTATTCGTTGTATAAAAATCATTGGGGTTTGCAATATTATGTTATTTCCCACCCCACAGACAAATTGTACA
Organism: Ascarosepion bandense; assembly: GCA_037127315.1. Taxonomy (NCBI): domain Eukaryota; kingdom Metazoa; phylum Mollusca; class Cephalopoda; order Sepiida; family Sepiidae; genus Ascarosepion; species Ascarosepion bandense. The sequence continues at coordinate 5,266 of JBBBDQ010028272.1, read as the reverse complement.
TATGGGTTTAGTTAGACTTTCATAGAGTGTATTGAGGCATTGTGGTGCTCGTAGTAAGAATGGTACGTAAGATTGTGATGTTTTGGTGTATGGGATATTATACTGTCTGCTTGGGTCAGTGAGTGAGTCTAGCTAAGTTAATATAAGACAGATGAAGACCAGCTTTCCCATCCCCACAATTTTGGCCTTAAAGGCATTTTGTAAATTTTGGCAAAAAATAAATAATTGCAGTGTAGTTGTTGTTGGACGTGGTTTTTGTCATTTTTACGACTGCTCTGACCTCTGCTTTGTTTCAGTTTGACTTTTGTTGAAAATATTTTTATTTGGACTGAATTTTGTACACAAGAGACCTTTCTTTGTGCCGATAAGTTTATTTTTATTTTATTTTTTCGTTTTCTTTCTTTGTTGTTTTATTTTTATTTGTTCTAGCTTTTTGTGTTTTATTTTCGTATTTTTTATGGCCATATTTGTTTTTAAGTTTGGGGTTTGGCCGTTTTTCTTCTTTTTATTTTCTCTTTTTCATTTTTCATTTGGTCTTGGTACATTTATTTTTATTTAAAAAAAAAAAAAAAAAAAATTTGTTAATAGTATCTTTATTTTATTTGTTGACCAGAAACTGATCATTTAACTGTTGTTTTCCTCCTTGTCTTTTTCAGCCTTCCCCGTTTGCGAAGGTAGCCTTTAGGCAACTCTTTGCGTGTCCTATTTCTGTTACATATTTTAAATTCTTTGTATTTTATTGTAATAAGTTTATTGGTTGTTTGTTAAACTCCTCAAGAGGTTAATTTCCTTTTTAAAAAAAGTGATATTGTTATTATATTTTGGCCATGCAAGTATGCCAATCTAGTTTTGCTTTGATTTGTTTTGCCGTTTGTCTTTATTGTCTGCAAGGTTGGCCACACTTGTATAAACCCCCCTCCATTCCCCCTTTTTCCCCCTCCCCATTCCCCTATTTAGTTACGGAGGAGAAAAAAAAATAATTGTTTCCTGGTGATTTGGAATTGAAAATGGCCGACTCAGGTCGGTCGTTTAAAGAAACTGAATTTTTGAGCCGCTCTTTAAGGGCCCGCCGGATAAAGATGAGGAAGCTTATCCTCTTCCGAAAATGACCAAGAATATGGTGGTCGAGAAAGGCCAGAAGACTTCAAGTACCGAAAAGAATAAGAATGACAATACGAAGGATGCTGAGGCCGGGGAATCGCCTCGTTGTTGGAAGTCCCCACCGAGTTGCATTATAAACATTGCGGAGTTTCTGGAGAGGGTTGAAGGTTTGGATCATCTTTGAAAGATGACGGACTTTTGGAAAACCCCCAGGAATTACAAAAGTTTGAAAAAAGAATGGTGTCGGTCTTCGTGGTGGACAAGCGTACGCGCAAAATTTGTCGCTCCACGAAAGACACAGATTCGAACACTGGTGTCCCTAGGGGTTAAGCCCAAAGAGTTATAAGAGGACCGGGTTTTCTCACGTGGGACGTACTGCTACCTCACCTGAAGATTGCTTGGAAGTAGTGAGCAAGGAATTGATCACTAACGACCTAATAATCAGGACAATATATGAAGGTCGAAGGAGGACCACGGTAGCAGTATATGAGGTTCCCCAGGTTGCCGGTGAACATCTGGCGTCCTATTTAAAGAAATATGGCCAAATATTGCAGCCTCTATCCGACAACCTGAACGATGATGTTTGATACGGATGGGATCAAGATGCTTCGAGTCCGTCCCCAACTGCTTGGACTATTGCGGCCGGAAAATGCCGGTCGTAGTGACCGGCGAAAACCATCTTGCTGGAAGGTAAGAAGATTGGTCATCGTCCTCCTTCGTCCAGAGAAGAAGGCCCTGGTGCTCCGGCCGCTGGCGACCAAAAAATACCCCTAAGCCTGAAAATTGTAGTTCCGCAACGCCTGTAACGGGCCTAGTAGCGGCACGGTCCGGGGACTTAAAACCCCGGGTGGGTCTCGGCCCCCATCCTCTCAAATTCTGAAGCCTGCCACTGGTGTGGTTAAGGACAAAGACGACGGAGAATGGCGGCTGCCACTAGAGGCAAAGGAAGAGCCGAGCAGCGGGACCTCAGTCCCCTGAGGCCACTAGGGATGACACCAACAGTCCCACTCCCTCTATCAGCAGTAAGGGCGATGTCCCGGCAGTTCACCAAGATGTCTAACGGAAATTCAAAAACAGGCGAGCCCAGCTGGAAGATTTAAAACTGAGAGAGCTCAAAAAGGCTCTAGAGTCAAGGCATCAAGAAATCATCAGCAGCGTTTGTGTGTCTGCCCCTACTTCTCCTCCACAAAGAATTATGGCACCTCCTCCCATGACAAAATCCTGACCCACACCTTCCAAAATGACCACATGCAAAACCATCACCAGTCCCTTCAGCTCTTCTCCTGTCCCTTCTCCAGTCCCTTCTCATGGTTTATCCCCAGCCATGCCCACCCCTTTCTTTCCAAGTATCTGCTACCCCACGCCAACACCGACTCCTTCTCAATCCCGCTTAAAGATTCATTCAAGAGGCAAAGAAGCCCGACACAATAAGCGGCAAAGAAAAAAAAAAGAAAAAAAAAGCTTCCTTTTAATGTGGGGCAGGATGTTTGCTGTGTCTCCGAGGACACTGCCCAAAAAGGCTGGCTAATCAATGTAAAAAGGTCAAAACATTGGGGAAATGTAAATGGATCAAAAAAACAAAGATGTTGAAGATCCACTTAACTTTCCAGAGGCCAAAAGACTTTGACAGTGGTGAGATCTGTGCGGGGTCGAGCCATGTATGGAGTATGCTTGGAGAGGCCAATGACTCCATCCTGATGAGCCCTCCAATTGTGTACTTCACAAACGATGACCAGAGGAATTTGGATCAGTTTTGGCTCTGGGAGGACCTCATTTTTGTTCACCCTTCCCTTTACAGAGCTTTTTAAAATTAACATTCCCCCTGGATATTGGTGGCCTGTCCAATGATGGCACTATCAAGACTGAGATGGCCAAGGCTCAATGGACGGGCCGTCGGTATCCTGTCCCCTGAGATGTTTGGTACAGTGCCTCAACCCTAATCGGACTGATAATGGCTCTCTGGGTTAATGAAGAGGAATGCCGGGCCTGGTATCAGAGTCACGCAGGGCGTGTCTCAGCCGTGATCTTCAGCGCCTCGGTGTGGAATGTATGTTGTATACAGGAGACCCGGCTTTCAACTCGCGACCGCGAGGATATACTGTCTAGGAGGTTCGCCTCATTCAGCATGTTTTACGGACGCTCGAGAGGTGTTTCCTGGCTAGTGAGCAAGTCCTTGAAATGCGGCGTGTCTACGTTTTCTACATCCGGCAGGCAGACTTTGGTGTGCTGATACCATAAAGGATAAGTTCTCTGTCCGCCCAAATGGCGGTGCTCAATGTCCATGTGCGGAGCGTCCTGCTTTGTTTCGGCAGATCGAGCGTTTTTGGAATAATATCCGCTGGGTAGTTTTAGCGGGCGATTGGAATGCCGTCCTTGACCCCGATATAGATCGCATAGGGGAAAGATCGGGTACCAACAACCCGGATGTAAAAGATTTTCGGGACTTTATCGACAGGTTCGATCTTGTCGATAAGTACCGAAATGAACACCTCTGGATATAGTATGGACTTGGACTAATAGGGGCAGCTCGGCTACGGTGGTGCGTGCTAGCTTCGTCGACCGAGTCTTAGTGAGGAGAGTCGATGTAGGGCTCTTAGGTTGTCCAAGTTTTCATTCGATAGCTTACTCGGATCATAGGCTCGTCCGGGTTCGCGTAAACTTAGATAAGCCTATAGGATTAAATTGGTCGGTTACTGAAACGGAACTGTTCATTGCTTTGAAGAGCAAGATTTCCAGGACCAGTTGGAAACTAACGATAAAGCGGGAATTGACGGGGGCTGTGGTTGGGAATAAGTGGTGGGGATCCTTGAAATCCAATATTAGATCGTTTGCTGCTGAATATAGCTGGGCCGACTCCACCTAGAAAGATTAGCAGCACAAACGGCAGTAGAAGCCAAAGTTGATCGGGCTATCAAATCCCGTGTTAGTGGGGACGTAGCCTTAGCTAGGGCGGAGCAGGCCTCCTTGCTTATCAAGAAGGACCAAGCTCTTGTAGTTAGGGCTAGGTTAAAGAGAATGTCTCCTGAGGCAACGAACATGGCCGCAGAATTGCGTGCAGAGGAATTGAGAAATGCTAGCAAAAGGCATATCGCAAGCGCTTGCATTGCCGGATGGGAGAACCGTGACTACAAACGCGGGCATAGTTGAGGCTTTTCGTGACTATTTTCAGGATCTGTTCACCAGGGAGCCCGGTCTGAGCACTGCTCAGTTCGATGCCTATTTGGCCGACTTCCCCCGCCTCGAGGCGGCTGAAGCGGCTGGGTGCGAGGGTCCCGTTACAGAGGCTGAGATTTGGGAGGCGCTGGCTGGTTGGCCGGGACAAGTCTCCGGGATTGGATGGTCTTCCTTACGAACTGTACTTGAGGCAGTCGCCCGTTCTTGTTCCCCTTGCTGGCACTGATTTTCAACAACTGGATGAGGCAGGGGTCTATACTCCAACGCTTCACCAGGGGTGTGATCAAGCTGCTGCGCAAAAGCAAGGACGGTGGGGATCTGATAGATAACTCTCAGGCCTTTGACGATGTTAAATACAGAGTTGAAGATTTTAGCCAAGATCTTAGCCAGCCGTTTGCAGGCTGTCCTCTCTAGTCTGATTGGCCCCGAGCAGACTTGTGCTGTGAAGGGTAGGACTATTCAGGACAACCTTCATTTGGTACGCTTGATCATTGAGAAAGTCGACACGGAAGCCGCGCTGATCAATTTAGATCAGTCCAAGGCGTTCGATAGGGTTGACCATCGTTTTCTCGAGTCTGTCCTTTCCGCTGCCGGTTTCGGGCCCAATTTTCGCTCCTGGATCCGACTTCTGTACGCGTCCCCCGGTGCGCTGGTGGAAGGAATGGAGTACGATCGAACCTTTTCATTGACTCGCTCTATTCGTCAAGGTTGTCCGCTCTCGCCTTTGCTCTACGTTCTTTGCGTTGGAGCCTTTCCTTCGCAAGTTAAAGGCGAATCCGGTCCTTCGCGGGATTACATTACCCGGGTGCTACCACCTCGGCCAGGTATTTTTCCCGCTCTTATGCTGACGACGTTTCGGCTCTTGTGTCGAGCAGAGCCGAGATTGACGAAGTCAGCAAGGAAATCAGAGGGTATGAGACGGTGACAGGGGCCAAGATCAACCGCGATAAGTCTGTTGGCTTGCGGTTGGGCGCGTGGAAGGGAGTTTCTC
>JBBBDQ010028269.1:0-26454 GCA_037127315.1 Ascarosepion bandense | reverse complement strand
CCCCCCTTTTCCCAAAAGAATCAGCAAACATCTCTCCTTTTCCCAGTCCCCGGTCTTCAAGCTGACCCCACTTACACCAAGGAAAACTCTCTCCCCCACTCCCACCCCTTCTCCTACAACGTCCCAGCCCAGAAAGAAAAAGACTCTCCCGAGGGGCGAAGCCCTAATGAAAATAGACTCAAAGGACGTTGCTAGGGAGTGGAGTGCACAAAGGCGTGCACTTTTGAAGCCACTCCTTAAGCTCAAAGAGGTCAACGGCAAGTCGTCCGAAGACCCGTTCAACTTCCCCGACGCCCCGGGGGTAATTACCCTCATCAGGACTACAGGGGGCAATCTAAAAGTGTGGGATCACGTGGAGGCTGCCGAAAAACTATATCCCAACATCGTCATGATGAGGAATGGTACTCCTGAACTACGCAAAATGGCGAAAAATTGTGCAGGCCGACTCCCAGTTTTGCTCCACCCCTCGTTATATAGGGTAGTAAAACTAACATACCCAACGGACGTTGGCGGCATTGTCCATGACGGACGGGTTACGTCCGATGTAGGAACTGGTTCCCTTGGACAGTCCGTCGGGGTCCTTTCCCCCAATGATTTCTACCCGGTATGCGCTCGTGTTTAAGTGTTTTCTCTTTTCAGATCTACTAGATGTCTATCAAGATAGCCAGCTTGAATGCGAGGGGCTTGAGGGATCGGGGTAAGGCGGCTCGCCTGCTTCGTGACCTCCTGTCCTTCGGCGTGGATGTGGCCGCGATCCAAGAGACCCACTTTGTTTGCGAAGTCGACTCGTGTGTGCTGTCCAACGACTTTGTCGTCTATTCAGCATACGGGAGCCGGCATGCCAGAGGAGTTTCTTTGTTGGTCAAGCGTACCCTGGACGCGAGGATCGGTATCCATGTCGGTGCCGAGGCCGGCTCATCGTGGCCAATATTCCAGTGAAAACAAGACGTTCAAGCTGGTGATTGCGGTTTACGCGCCCAACGTTCAAGGTGAGCGAGTCTCTTTCTTTCGGCTGTTGGAGCCCTTCATGAGTGATCCAACACGACTAATCTTAGTTGGGGACTGGAATGCCATCCTAACCCCCAAATGGGATAGAGGAGGGCGCTAGCGGGTGGAGTGGTGATCGCAGCCTGGTCGATCTGATCGGCGGGTGTTTGGTCTCGTCGATAGATACCGGGTCGATCATCGGAGTAAGGAGCATGTGGACGTGGACGCATAGTTGGCCTTCTACCCGGGTATCAGCGTACCTGGATAGGATGTTAGTGAGAGAAGCCGACATAGACTTCTTAGAATGTCCAACGTTCCACTGGCTAGGCTACTCGGACCACAAACTCGTTTGAGTCTTGTAGAGTGAGCCTGAATGGCTGGTTACTGGAAAGTTCAATCAGTCTGCACTGGACAGGCGGGACTTTCGTGACCAGCTGACTAGAGTAGTTCGGGCGTGAATTGGGCGAGTCATTGGGAGTAAGTGGTGGGCTAGCCTTAAGGATAGCATTAGGTCTTTCGCCGTAGCCAACGGCTCAGCCTAGATAAGGCTGCGAAGGCAAAGCCTTAGAGCTAAGTTCTGGCGGGCGGGGGCTGGTGGGGATCCCACAGAGATAGCCTTAGCCGGGAGGCCCTGCAGCGCCCGACTAACGAGCGCTACGCCGTTAAGTCATTAGACATAAAGTTAAACAAGATGTCTTCCGAAGCTGTGAACATGGGCGCGGAACTGCGCAAGGAAAATTCATGATGCCGGCGACAGTACATTCGAGAGGTGCGCGACGGAGGGACATCTCCTAAGGTCCACTGACGACATGTGCGAGGCTTTCCGGCAGCATTTCGACCTGCGTTTTCCAAGACTGGTCTCCGCGACGAGGAGTTCGCAGCTATTTGGCTGACTTTCCCCGGCTTTTGCCAATGGAAGCAGCAGCTGTGAAGGGAGATTAGGACAGAGAATCCGTGGCAGAGAGGTCGGCGACCGCCAGGTTTGGATGCCTTTACTATGAATTGTACTTGAGGATGTCACTTTTGTCCCGATCTTGGCTGTCGTGTTCAGCCACTGGTTTCGGCAGGGGTCCATCCCCGGTCGGATCACCCGGGAGCGTGATCACGCTGTTGAAAAGAGCAAGAAGGTTGGGAGGAATTAGACGATTACAGGCCCTTAACTCTGCTAAACACAGAGTTAAAGATTCTGGCCAAGATCCTGACGAATCGCTTGCAGCTAGTGCCGAGTCTCTGTTGGAACCGGATCAGACTTGTTCTGTGAAGGGGAGAACAATTCGAGCAACCTGCGCAGTTCGCGGTCGTAGAGGGTGTAGAAGACGACGATGAGGCCGCGCTGATCGGGCAGGATCCAGTCAGGCATTTGATAGGATTGACCATGGCTACCTGGCTGCTGTCCTGCAGGCCGCCGGACCCGACTTCAGCCGCTGGATTAGCCTCCTGTATCGCTCCCCCCAGGCTGTGGTGCAGGTGAACGGGAAGCTGTCGGGCGCTTTTTCGCGCTGTCTAGGTCGGTCCGACGGGGTTGTCCACTGTCGTCTCCTTCACGTCTGGCGTTGGAGCCGCTACTTCGCCGGCTAAGGGACGAGACGCACGGTCCGGTCCTACGTGGAATCGCCGTCCCTGTGATGGAGCTCGAACCAGGGTTTCACGGCCGCCGATGGCGTAACGTGCTGTGTCTCCGCAGGGACATAGAGCGAACAGGCGCTTGTACGGTGCGAGAGGTGACAGAGGGCCGAATTAGCACGGCGACAGTCATCCGGCTTGCGGTTAGGTGCCTGGAAGGGTGTTTCCCTCCCGGGGCCCTTCGGCTGGACGGACGGGCCGGTCAAATCCTCGGAGTTTGGTTCGGTCCGGACCGACTGGAGAAAAACTGGTCAGAAGTACTGGCAAAGGTCGGCGCGTCGGTCAAGATTTGGCGTCGACGGGGTCTCTCCGTGAAGGGCTTGGCGGGTGTGTAACACATACCTGCCTACATGATCCTTTACCGACTGTCAGTACCCGCTTTGCGATGATCATGAGAAGGCGCTCGAACGTTTGCTATTCTCCTGCCTGTGGAGAGGACGCAAACACATGGTCGAGGAGCCTGTTACCTCCGTCCGTGTCAAGGGGGTCAAGTGCCACGCCAGGGCCACGTGCTTCGAGGTTGTTCTCAGGCTGCCGTGGAGGAAGATCAGTTTTGCTTGCAGGGGTAGTGAGGGACTGTTCCCTTGCCTTACCATCTACCCCCCCGACCCCTTTGTGACTGATAGGCCTTGGTGCGACCGAAATTCCTGCTCAGATAATCTGGCAGCCTTACAGGCCCATTCCACGGTCCAGTGACCTTTCACAGCCTAGGAAAATCTTCTATCGAGGACTAGTGGAGGGTGCCGTGAAGGATAAACTGTGCGTAAACTCAGCATGTCGAGAGTGGAGTACCACTCTCTGAAAATGGTCTCCAGAGCGCCCGGGTGCGGGTCAAAAAAATGCATGCTCTGAGTTCTCTCTCACCTGGCGGTGAGCCGGGGCTTCAACTGTCGCTCAGCCGTAAGCGTTTCGCAATGGGCCTGGCGGATTTGCCAGATTGTGAACGTTACCTTGGAATCAAGAGGAGACGTCTGCGCACGCCTTCTTCCATTGTTCGCGCGTTTGCCGTTGTGGGAGCGTGTCGGCGAGGTTGTTCTTCAATATCCCGCGCCGCAGGCTCAGTGCTCATTGATCCTTTACCTTACGTGGTGTGTGTCGCCCCCGTACTCTGGAGTGAAACGGATGGTGTTTCTGTCGCTACTGGCCACGGCTAGAATGGTGATTTGGATGACGCGTCTGGAGGAAGTCTTGCGGGGAGGCCGTCTTTCGGATCAGGATCTAATCCGATATTTTGAGCACCAGCTCAAAATGAAGATTAGAACTGGGCAAGCTTGTTCACACCCGACAGACTTCGGTGAAAGGTGGATAAATGCAGCGAGCACAGGTTCGTGACCGGGGGCTAACCTTGATTTTCTTCTAGACCTGCTAGGCGCATCGGGGTGGATTCCGTTGGAACCCCTCCCGTGGTTTAGGTAAGAAGTTCTTTTGTGTACCTAGTTAATGTGAGTGCATGTGTTTGTCCTAGCCTGTTCCCGGCTCCATTGCTTTTGTTATGACCCAGTTCGAGATTCCCATTGTCCACTGTTATTTTTGTCCCATTTTTTGATTCTCGGCTGGGTCAGTCTTATATTCTCCAATCCAACTTATTTTTTTGCCCAGCCTCTCCAGTCCCCCTTTATTAGGAAGAGAGCTCCTTGATTTTGTCCTTCTAAGGCAGAATACAGCGGCCTCTTTATTTTTTGAGGGTGTGTTTGGGTCTTGCTAACATGATGTATATGCATTTATTTGAATTGTTTTATGTTTTGGGAACTTTTTGTTTTCTTCATACCCCTGCCCATCATAACATTTCATTTCATGAAAAAAAATTTTTAAAGTTATTTTTGCAAACTATTGTAAATATTCACAAATTTTTATATACACACTTGGGGCGTTTTGTAGGTCCTCGGTATGTTATTTTTGCGACATTTTGGTGCATGATAAGTAAGAGTGGTGTTGGACAAATTCTTATGGTGAATAGAGCCATTGTAACGCATGTATGGGTCGTGATTCTTGATTAGCTAGGTATAGGATAAAATTACTGAAGACCAACCCGAGTTTTCTTCCCCCTCCCACCACCTTTCGGCCTTAGTACACAATTTGTATTTTACAAATAGTAATAAAACACTTCCACCCCGGGATTTTGTGTTGTTTTTTGTAATAAAAACAAAGCGTAAGCATTTGTTCCGCAGTGATATTTGCCATTGCTTTATTGTCTTGGGCAACTGGCTGCTGCCGAGTTTATTGCTCGGGCCAGCGTAAAAGTAGTGTTTTTCCAGAAACGCGAACACCGGGAAGCAGTTGTCCGGTGTAAGGCTACGTAGAGCATGGCCTCCGATGGGCCGGATAACAGCACTCCTCTCACCATGGAGTCGGTGGGAGGCACGGAGGGGACTGGCGCTTACCGCCAGCTACGCCAACACCCCCGCACAAGAAGCACCCCGAAACACCCGGATTACCTGGACTACCAAGACTACCGGCGCTACCGGCGGCACCGGTATCTCCAGTTCCCTCCACGTCGGCGAGTGTTACAGCAGAAACCAGCAGCAGCGGTACCACCAGCATGGCACATGGAAGAGGACCATCCAGAGAGTACTCAAGGGGCAAGTACCTGAATATCAAGGACAAGTACGCAGAGTACGTGAGGATCGGAAATCCTCCCGATACCCGAGCATTTGAGCGAGATCGAGCCAGGATCCTCTCCCTGCTGACCAAGGACCTGAAAAGCTACAAGCTCATCGGAGTCAGCAGGGACGCCATGAGGAGGCCATCAAAGCCCTCAAAATCAACGGCAAAGATGGTGGCTAGGCGCAGCTACTCACGTGGACGTCTACTCGCGCCGACGAGGCCAGAAAACTGGCAAGCACTCATCATGCAGACCAAGACCTGCTACTGGAAGCGTAGTACATGGGCACGCGCAGATCCAAGATCACCCTGCACGGGTACCATGAATACATCTCACCAGACCATGTCGGCATTTTCTTCACTCAGTACGGCAGGGTCGAGGAGAGATGCTCACCTCGAAGCAGGGCTTTTGACCTGGCGGCACCCACCCTGCAGGCGACGGTCGCTCGCAGCGTTGACCAAATCCCCAACATCATCAACTGCAAGGAGAAGGATCTACGTCGTCGTGGAGGGCAGGAAGCCCTTCTGCTGGGTCTGCGGAGACTCCAACCACGTGGCCAAGGGGAGTGCCCCGCAAGAATCCGGCACCCAAGACCCAACCTCCGCAGACGACCGCCGCCGCCGCCGCTACTACAGCGGCGGAAAAACCGGCACAACCAAAAAAACAGCCCGGCGGAGCAAAGGAGGGAAGGGAGAATGGAAGACGGTTGGCAGAGGAACCAAGCCCAAGGAGGCAGCCGTCGGCGGAAAAAAAGCAGCCCGCCAGCAGCAGCAGTGCCAGCGTCCCTCCTGCGCCCTCTCCCAGCAAAGGAGTCGGCAGCTCCTCCCAGGAAGAGAGCGGCAATACCCTCGCCCCAACCAAACGGGACGCCCTGCAGGCAGAGCCAAACCCCGACGGAGGAGCGGATGGAGTCGGCTCATGCTTGGCCAAGGCCTCTTCCCTGAAAAGAAGAGGAGGAAGAACAGCAGCAGCAACACAGCATCAAGATGCAACGGAGAACAGAAGCAGCCATGGAAAGACATGCAGCCGTCTCCTTCACCGGGTCTCCGGAAGGCCAAAAGACACTTATGCCAAAAAGGCAAGCAGCCTCCCATCTTCCCCCTCAAAAAAAAAAATCAGCAAACAACTCTCCTTTTCCCAGTCCCCGAGTCAGCCCCAAGCTGACCCCACTTACACCAGGAAAACTCTCTCCCCACTCCCACCTCTTCTCCTACAACGTCCCAGCCCAGAAAGAAAAGACTCTCCCGAGGGGCGAAGCCCTAATGAAAATAGACTCAAAGGACGTAGCTAGGGAGTGGAGTGCACAAAGGCGTGCACTTTTGAAGCCACTCCTTAAGCTCAAAGAGGTCAACGGCAAGTCGTCCGAAGACCCGTTCAACTTCCCCGACGCCCCGGGGGTAATTACCCTCATCAGGACTACAGGGGGCAATCTAAAAGTGTGGGATCACGTGGAGGCTGCCGAAAAACTCTATCCCAACATCGTCATGATGAGGAATGGTACTCCTGAACTACGCAAAATGGCGAAAAATTGTGCAGGCCGACTCCCAGTTTTGCTCCACCCCTCGTTATATAGGGTGGTAAAACTAACATACCCAACGGACGTTGGCGGCATTGTCCATGACGGACGGGTTACGTCCGATGTAGGAACTGGTTCCCTTGGACAGTCCGTCGGGGTCCTTTCCCCCAATGATTTCTACCCGGTATGCGCTCGTGTTTAAGTGTTTTTCTCTTTTCAGATCTACTAGATGTCTATCAAGATAGCCAGCTTGAATGCGAGGGGCTTGAGGGATCGGGGTAAGGCGGCTCGCCTGCTTCGTGACCTCCTGTCCTTCGGCGTGGATGTGGCCGCGATCCAAGAGACTCACTTTGTTTGCGAAGTCGACTCGTGTGTGCTGTCCAACGACTTTGTCGTCTATTCAGCATACGGGAGCCGGCATGCCAGAGGGGTTTCTTTGCTGGTCAAGCGTACCCTGGACGCGAGGATCGACCTTGTCCATGTCGGTGCCGAGGGCCGGCTCATCGTGGCCGATATTGCAGTGAAAAGCAAGACGTTCCGGCTGATTGCGGTTTACGCGCCCAACCTTCAAGGTGAGCGAGTCTCTTTCTTTCGGCTGTTGGAGCCCTTCATGGTGAATCCAACACGGCTAATCTTAGTTGGGGACTGGAATGCCATCCTAACCCCCAAATGGGATAGAGGGAGGGGCGCTAGCGGGTGGAGTGGTGATCGCAGCCTGGTCGATCTGATCGGCGAATTTGGTCTCGTCGATAGATACCGGGTCGATCATCCGGATGGGAGCATGTGGACGTGGACGCATAGTTGGCCTTCTACCCGGGTATCAGCGTACCTGGATAGGATGTTAGTGAGAGAAGCCGACATAGACTTCTTAGAATGTCCAACGTTCCACTGGCTAGGCTACTCGGACCACAAACTCGTTTGTGCCCGGGTGGCGTTAGAATTTAGGCCTAGAATGGCTGGTTACTGGAAGTTCAATCAGTCCTTACTGGACAGGCGGGACTTTCGTGACCAGCTGACTAGAGTAGTTCAGCGGGCATTAATTGGGCGAGTCATTGGGAGTAGGTGGTGGGCTAGCCTTAAGGATAGCATTAGGTCTTTCGCCACCCAATACAGCCAACGGCTCAACCTAGATAAGGCTGCGAAGGCAAAGACACTTAGAGCTAATTTCGCCCGGGCGGAGGCTGGTGGGGATCCCCTAGAGATAGCCTTAGCCAGGAGGCCCTGCAGCGCCCGACTAACGAGCGCTACATGGGTCAGGTAATTAGACATAAGTTAAGCAAGATGTCTTCCGAAGCTGTGAACATGGGCGCGGAACTGCGCAAGGAAGAAATTCGCCGTGCCGGCGACCGGTACATTCGAGAGGTGCGCGACCCGGAGGGACATCTCCTAAGGTCCACTGACGACATGTGCGAGGCTTTCCGGCAGCATTTCAGAACACCGCTTTACCAAGGAACCTGGTCTCCGCGACGAGGAGTTTCGCAGCTATTTGGCTGACTTTCCCCTGGCTTTTGCCGGCTGAAGCGGCTAGCTGCGAAGGGGAGATTACGGAGGACGAAATCTACGTGGCCTTGAAGAAGGTCGGCAGAGGCAAGTCGCCAGGTTTGGATGGTTTGCCCTATGAATTGTACTTGAGGATGTCGCACCTTTTTGTCCCGATCTTGGCTGTCGTGTTCAACCACTGGTTTCGGCAGGGGTCCATCCCCGGTCGGATCACCAGGGGCGTGATCACGCTGTTGAGAAAGGGCAAGAAGGTTGGGAGGGAATTAGACGATTACAGGCCCATAACTCTGCTAAACACAGAGTTAAAGATTCTAGGCCAAGATCCTGACGAATCGCTTGCAGCTAGTTGCCGAGTCTCTGTTGGAACCGGATCAGACTTGTTCTGTGAAGGGGAGAACAATTCAGAGCAACCTGCACTTGATTCGCACGATCGTAGAGGGTGTAGAAGACGACGATGAGGCCGCGCTGATCAATTTGGATCAGTCCAAGGCATTTGATAGGATTGACCATGGCTACCTGGCTGCTGTCCTGCAGGCCGCCGGATTCAAACCCGACTTCAGCCGCTGGATTAGCCTCCTGTATCGCTCCCCCAGGCTGTGGTGCAGGTGAACGGGAAGCTGTCGGGCGCTTTCGCGCTGTCTAGGTCGGTCCGACAGGGTTGTCCACTGTCGTCTCTCCTTTACGTCCTGGCGTTGGAGCCGCTACTTCGCCGGCTAAGGGACGAGACGCACAGTCCGGTCCTACGTGGAATCGCCGTCCCTGGTGGAGCTCGAGCCAGGGTTTCCGCGTACGCCGATGACGTAACGACCTTTGTGTCCTCCCGCAGGGACATAGAGGCGGTACAACAGGCGCTTGTACGGTACGAGAAGGTGACAGGGGCCAGAATTAACTGCGACAAGTCATCCGGCTTGCGGTTAGGTGCCTGGAAGGGTGTTTCCCTCCCGGGGCCCTTCGGCTGGACGGACGGGCCGGTCAAAATCCTCGGAGTTTGGTTCGGTCCGGACTTACGGCTGGAGAAAAACTGGTCAGAAGTACTGGCAAAGGTCGGCGCGTCGGTCAAGATTTGGCGTCGACGGGGTCTCTCCGTGAAGGGCTTGGCGGAGGTGTGTAACACATACCTCTTTCCCATGATCCTTTACCGACTGTCAGTACTTCCCCTTTGTGATGATCATGAGAAGGCGCTCGAGCGTTTGCTATTCTCCTGCCTGTGGAGAGGACGCAAACACATGGTCAGCAAAGGAGCCTGTTACCTCCGTCCGTGTCAAGGGGGTCTGGGAATGCCACACTTGAGGAGCCACGTGCTCGCTTCGAGGTTGGCATTTCTCAGGCGCGCGTTGGAGGAAGATCGGTTGCTTGCGGGGGTAGTGAGGGACATGTTCCCTTGCCTTACCATCACCCCCCCGACCCTTTGGCTGACCGTCAGGCCTTGGGTGCGACCGAAATTCCTGCTCGAATGTCTGGCGGCCTTACAGGCCATTCCACGGTCCAGTGACCTTTCACAGCCTAGGAAAATCTTCTATCGGGGACTAGTGGAGGGTGCCGTGAAGGATAAGCTGTGCAGTAAGCTCGGCATGTCGAGAGTGGAGTACCGCTCTCATTGGTCTTGGGCGCCGGGTGCGGATTGGCTCAGCAACTCTGAGTTCTCTCTCACCTGGCGATTGGCTCGGAATGGCTTGTCGCTCAATGACAAGCGTTTCGCAATGGGCCTGGCGGATTTGCCAGATTGTGAACGTTGCAACCTTGGAATCAAGGAGACGTCTGCGCACGCCTTCTTCCATTGTTCGCGCGTTCGCCCGTTGTGGGAGCGTGTCGGCGAGTTGACTGCTCGTATCGCGCCGCGGGAGCTCGTGCTCATTGATCGCGCATACGCTGTGGACAATGTGTCGCCCCCGTACTCTGGAGTGAAACGGATGGTGTTTCTGTCGCTACTGGCCACGGCTAGAATGGTGATTTGGATGACGCGTCTGGAGGAAGTCTTGCGGGGAGGCCGTCTTTCGGATCAGGATCTAATCCGATATTTTGAGCACCAGCTCAAAATGAAGATTAGAACTGAACGGAAACGACTGCACCCGACAGACTTCGGTGAAAGGTGGATAAATGCAGCGAGCCTGGTTCGCGTGACCGGGGCTAGCCTTGATTTTCTCTTCTAGATCTGCTAGGCGCATCGGGGTGGATTCCGTTGGAACCCCTCCCGTGGTTTAGGTAAGAAGTTCTTTTGTGTACCTAGTTAATGTGAGTGCATGTGTTTGTCCTAGCCTGTTCCCGGCTCCATTGCTTTTGTTATGACCCAGTTCGAGATTCCCATTGTCCACTGTTATTTTTGCCCCTTTTTTTTGATTCTCGGCTGAGTCAGTCTTATATTCTCCAATCCAACTTTTTTTTTGCCCAGCCTCTCCAGTCCCCCTTTAGGAAGAGAGCTCCTTGATTTTGTCCTTCAAGGCAGAATACAGCGGCCTCTTTATTTTTTGAGGGTGTGTTTGGGTCTTACTAACATGATGTATATGCATTTATTTGAATTGTTTTATGTTTTGGGAACTTTTTGTTTTCTTCATACCCCTGCCCATCATAACATTTTCATTTCATGAAAAAAATTTTTAAAGTTATTTTTGCAAACTATTGTAAATATTCACAAATTTTTTTTTTATATACACACTTGGGGCGTTTTGTAGGTCCTCGGTATGTTATTTTTTGCGACATTTTGGTGCATGATAAGTAAGAGTGGTGATGGACAAATTCTTATGGTGAATGAGAACCATTGTAACGCATGTATAGGGTCGTGATTCTGATTAGCTAGGTATAGGATAGAGTACTGAAGACCAACCCGAGTTTTTCTTCCCCCTCCCACCTTTCGGCCTTGAGCCACAATTTGTATTTTACAAATAAATAAAACCAGCCACTTCCCACCCGGGATTTTGTGTTGTTTTGTGTTGTTTTGTAATAAGAAGCTCAAAGCGTAGCATTTGTTCCGCAGTGATATTTGCCATTGCTTTGTGTCTTGGGCAACTGTTTTCCAGCCCGAGTTTATTGCTCGGGCCAGCGTAAAAGTAGTGTTTTTCGAAACGCGAAACACCGGGAAGAAGCAGTTGTCCGGTGTAAGGCCACGTAGGAGGCATGGCCTCCGATGGGCCGGATAACAACTCCTCTCACCATGGCGTCGGTGGGAGGCACGGAGGGGACTGGCGCTTACCGCCAGCTACGCCAACACCCCCTGCACAAGAAGCACCCGAAGCACCCGGATTACCTGGACTACCAAGACTACCGGCACTACCGGCGGCACCAGTATCTCCAGTTCCCTCCACGTCGGCGGAAGTCGTGCAGCAGAAACCAGCAGCAGCGGTACCCACCAACATGGCATGGAAAAGGGGAGGGGACCATCCAGAGAGTACTCAAGGGCGCTGCGTACTACGAATCCCTCAAGGACAAGTACGCAGAGTACGTGAAGGGATCGGAAATCCTCCCGATACCCGAAACGCTGAGCGAGATCGAGCCCAGGATCCTCTCCCTGCTTGACCAAGGACCTGAAAAGCCACAAACTCATCGGAGTCAGCAGGGACGCCATAGAGGAGGCCATCAAAGCCCTCAAAATCAACGGCAAGATGGTGGCTAGGCGCAGCTACGCCACGTGGGACGTCCTGCTCAGCACCGCCGACGAGGCCAGAAAACTGGCCGGCACCATCATGCAGACCAAGACCCTGCTACTGGAAACTGAGTACATGGGCACGCGCAGATCCAAGATCACCCTGCACGGAGTGCCCATGGACATCTCACCAGACCATGTCGGCGTTTTCTTCACTCAGTACGGCAGGGTCGAGGAAGTAAAGGCGCTCACCTCGAAGCAGGGCTTTTTGACTGGCGACTTCACCCTGCAGGCGACGGTCGCTCGCGAAAAGTTGGCCAAAATCCCCAACATCATCAACTGCAGGGGGAGAAGGATCTACGTCGTCGTGGAGGGCAGGAAGCCCTTCTGCTGGGTCTGCGGAGACTCCAACCACGTGGCCAGGGAGTGCCCCACTAAGAATCCGGCACCCAAGACCCAACCTCCGCAGACGACCGCCGCCGCCGCCGCTACTACAGCAGAAAAGCCGGAAAAACCGGCACAACCAAAAAACGGCCCGGCGGAGCAAAAGGAGGGAGAATGGAAGACGGTTGGCAAGAGAGGAACCAAACCCAAGAGCCAACCGTCGGCGGAAAAGCAACCCGCCAAAGCAGCAGCAGTGCCAGCGTCCCCTCCTGCGCCCTCTCCCAAGCCAAAGGAGTCGGCAGCTCCTCCCAGGAAGAAGGCGACGACACCCTCGCCAACCAAGCAGGACGCCCTGCAGGCGAAACCCAAAAAACCCCCGACGGAGGAGCGGATGGAGGTCGGCTCAGCGGCACAACCAAGAGCCTCTTCCCTGAAAAGAAACAGAGAGGAGGAAGAACAGCAGCAGCAACACAGCATCAAGATGCAGCGGAGGAGCAGAAGCAGCGACAGGAAGACGCATGCAGCCGTCTCGCTACCCGGGTCTCCGGAGAGGCCAAAAGACACTTATGCCAAAAAAGCAAGCAGCCTCCCATCTTCCCCCCTCAAAAAAATCAGCAAACATCTTTCCTTTTCCCAGTCCCCGGTCTTCAAGCTGACCCCACTTACACCAAGGAAAACTCTCTCCCCCACTCCCACCCCTTCTCCTACAACGTCCCAGCCCAGAAAGAAAAAGACTCTCCCGAGGGGCGAAGCCCCTAATGAAAATAGACTCAAAGGACGTAGCTAGGGAGTGGAGTGCACAAAGGCGTGCACTTTTGAAGCCACTCCTTAAGCTCAAAGAGGTCAACGGCAAGTCGTCCGAAGACCCGTTCAACTTTCCAGGACTACAGGGGGCAATCTAAAAGTGTGGGATCACGTGGAGGCTGCCGAAAAACTATATCCCAACATCGTCATGATGAGGAGTGGTACTCCTGAACTACGCAAAATGGCAAAAAATTGTGCAGGCCGACTCCCAGTTTTGCTCCACCCCTCGTTATATAGGGTAGTAAAACTAACATACCCAACGGACGTTGGCGGCATTGTCCATGACGGACGGGTTACGTCCGATGTAGGAACTGGTTCCCTTGGACAGTCCGTCGGGGTCCTTTCCCCCAATGATTTCTACCCGGTATGCGCTCGTGTTTAAGTGTTTTCTCTTTTCAGATCTACTAGATGTCTATCAAGATAGCCAGCTTGAATGCGAGGGGCTTGAGGGATCGGGGTAAGGCGGCTCGCCTGCTTCGTGACCTCCTGTCCTTCGGCGTGGATGTGGCCGCGATCCAAGAGACCCACTTTGTTTGCGAAGTCGACTCGTGTGTGCTGTCCAACGACTTTGTCGTCTATTCAGCATACGGGAGCCGGCATGCCAGAGGAGTTTCTTTGCTGGTCAAGCGTACCCTGGACGCGAGGATCGACCTTGTCCATGTCGGTGCCGAGGGCCGGCTCATCGTGGCCGATATTGCAGTGAAAAGCAAGACGTTCCGGCTGATTGCGGTTTACGCGCCCAACGTTCAAGGTGAGCGAATCTCTTTCTTTCGGCTGTTGGAGCCCTTCATGGTGAATCCAACACGGCTAATCTTAGTTGGGGACTGGAATGCCATCCTAACCCCCAAATGGGATAGAGGGAGGGGCGCTAGCGGGTGGAGTGGTGATCGCAGCCTGGTCGATCTGATCGGCGAATTTGGTCTCGTCGATAGATACCGGGTCGATCATCCGGATGGGAGCATGTGGACGTGGACGCATAGTTGGCCTTCTACCCGGGTATCAGCGTACCTGGATAGGATGTTAGTGAGAGAAGCCGACATAGACTTCTTAGAATGTCCAACGTTCCACTGGCTAGGCTACTCGGACCACAAACTCGTTTGTGCCCGGGTGGCGTTAGAATTTAGGCCTAGAATGGCTGGTTACTGGAAGTTCAATCAGTCCTTACTGGACAGGCGGGACTTTCGTGACCAGCTGACTAGAGTAGTTCAGCGGGCATTAATTGGGCGAGTCATTGGGAGTAAGTGGTGGGCTAGCCTTAAGGATAGCATTAGGTCTTTCGCCACCCAATACAGCCAACGGCTCAACCTAGATAAGGCTGCGAAGGCAAAGACACTTAGAGCTAATTTCGCCCGGGCGGAGGCTGGTGGGGATCCCCTAGAGATAGCCTTAGCCAGGGAGGCCCTGCAGCGCCCGACTAACGAGCACTACATGGGTCAGGTAACTTAGACATAAGTTAAGCAAGATGTCTTCCGAAGCTGTGAACATGGGCGCGGAACTGCGCAAGGAAGAAATTCGCCGTGCCGGCGACCGGTACATTCGAGAGGTGCGCGACCCGGAGGGACATCTCCCTAAGGTCCACTGACGACATGTGCGAGGCTTTCCGGCAGCATTTCGAACACCGTTTTACCAAGGAGCCTGGTCTCCGCGACGAGGAGTTTCGCAGCTATTTGGCTGACTTTCCCCGGCTTTTGCCGGCTGAAGCGGCTAGTGTGAAGGAGAGATTACGGAGGACGAAATCTACGTGGCCTTGAAGAAGGTCGGCAGAGGCAAGTCGCCAGGTTTGGATGGTTTGCCCTATGAATTGTACTTGAGGATGTCGCACCTTTTTGTCCCGATCTTGGCTGTCGTGTTCAACCACTGGTTTCGGCAGGGGGTCCATCCCCGGTCGGATCACCAGGGGCGTGATCACGCTGTTGAGAAAGGGCAAGAAGGTTGGGAGGGAATTAGATTCGATTACAGGCCCATAACTCTGCTAAACACAGAGTTAAAGATTCTGCCAAGATCCTGACGAATCGCTTGCAGCTAGTTGCCGAGTCTCTGTTGGAACCGGATCAGACTTGTTCTGTGAAGGGGAGAACAATTCAGAGCAACCTGCACTTGATTCGCACGATCGTAGAGGGTGTAGAAGACGACGATGAGGCCGCGCTGATCAATTTGGATCAGTCCAAGGCATTTGATAGGATTGACCATGGCTACCTGGCTGCTGTCCTGCAGGCCGCCGGATTCAAACCCGACTTCAGCCGCTGGATTAGCCTCCTGTATCGCTCCCCCCAGGCTGTGGTGCAGGTGAACGGGAAGCTGTCGGGCGCTTTCGCGCTGTCTAGGTCGGTCCGACAGGGTTGTCCACTGTCGTCTCTCCTTTACGTCCTGGCGTTGGAGCCGCTACTTCGCCGGCTAAGGGACGAGACGCACAGTCCGGTCCTACGTGGAATCGCCGTCCCTGGTGGAGCTCGAGCCAGGGTTTCCGCGTACGCCGATGACGTAACGACCTTTGTGTCCTCCCGCAGGGACATAGAGGCGGTACAACAGGCGCTTGTACGGTACGAGAAGGTGACAGGGGCCAGAATTAACTGCGACAAGTCATCCGGCTTGCGGTTAGGTGCCTGGAAGGGTGTTTCCCTCCCGGGGCCCTTCGGCTGGACGGACGGGCCGGTCAAAATCCTCGGAGTTTGGTTCGGTCCGGACTTACAGCTGGAGAAAAACTGGTCAGAAGTACTGGCAAAGGTCGGCGCGTCGGTCAAGATTTGGCGTCGACGGGGTCTCTCCGTGAAGGGCTTGGCGGAGGTGTGTAACACATACCTCTTTCCCATGATCCTTTACCGACTGTCAGTACTTCCCTTTGCGATGATCATGAGAAGGCGCTCGAGCGTTTGCTATTCTCCTGCCTGTGGAGAGGACGCAAACACATGGTCAGCAAAGGAGCCTGTTACCTCCGTCCGTGTCAAGGGGGTCTGGGAATGCCACACTTGAGGAGCCACGTGCTCGCTTCGAGGTTGGCATTTCTGGCGCGCGTTGGAGGAAGATCGGTTGCTTGCGGGGGTAGTGAGGGACATGTTCCCTTGCCTTACCATCACCCCCCCCCGACCCTTTGGCTGACCGTCAGGCCTTGGGTGCGACCGAAATTCCTGCTCGAATGTCTGGCGGCCTTACAGGCCATTCCACGGTCCAGTGACCTTTCACAGCCTAGGAAAATCTTCTATCGGGGATTAGTGGAGGGTGCCGTGAAGGATAAGCTGTGCAGTAAGCTCGGCATGTCGAGAGTGGAGTACCGCTCTCATTGGTCTTGGGCGCCGGGTGCGGATTGGCTCAGCAACTCTGAGTTCTCTCTCACCTGGCGATTGGCTCGGAATGGCTTGTCGCTCAATGACAAGCGTTTCGCAATGGGCCTGGCGGATTTGCCAGATTGTGAACGTTGCAACCTTGGAATCAAGGAGACGTCTGCGCACGCCTTCTTCCATTGTTCGCGCGTTCGCCCGTTGTGGGAGCGTGTCGGCGAGTTGACTGCTCGTATCGCGCCGCGAGAGCTCGTGCTCATTGATCGCGCATACGCTGTGGACAATGTGTCGCCCCCGTACTCTGGAGTGAAACGGATGGTGTTTCTGTCGCTACTGGCCACGGCTAGAATGGTGATTTGGATGACGCGTCTGGAGGAAGTCTTGCGGGGAGGCCGTCTTTCGGATCAGGATCTAATCCGATATTTTGAGCACCAGCTCAAAATGAAGATTAGAACTGAACGGAAACGACTGCACCCGACAGACTTCGGTGAAAGGTGGATAAATGCAGCGAGCCTGGTTCGCGTGACCGGGGCTAGCCTTGATTTTCTCTTCTAGATCTGCTAGGCGCATCGGGGTGGATTCCGTTGGAACCCCTCCCGTGGTTTAGGTAAGAAGTTCTTTTGTGTACCTAGTTAATGTGAGTGCATGTGTTTGTCCTAGCCTGTTCCCGGCTCCATTGCTTTTGTTATGACCCAGTTCGAGATTCCCATTGTCCACTGTTATTTTTGTCCCCTTTTTTGATTCTCGGCTGGGTCAGTCTTATATTCTCCAGTCCAACTCATTTTTTTGACCAGCCTCTCCAGTCCCCCCTTTAGGAAGAGAGCTCCTTGATTTTGTCCTTCAAGGCAGAATACAGCGGCCTCTTTATTTTTTGAGGGTGTGTTTGGGTCTTACTAACATGATGTATATGCATTTATTTGAATTGTTTTATGTTTTGGGAACTTTTTGTTTTCTTCATACCCCTGCCCATCATAACATTTCATTTCATGAAAAAAAAAATTTTTAAAGTTATTTTTGTAAACTATTGTAAATATTCACAAATTTTTATATACACACTTTAGGCGTTTTGTAGGTCCTCCAGTATGTTATTTTTTTGCGACATTTTGGTGCACTTGATAAGTAAGAGTGGTGATGGACAAATTCTTATGGTGAATGAGAACCATTGTAACGCATGTATGGAGTTTTGTGATTCTGATTAGCTAGGTATAGGATAAGTACTGAAGACCAACCCGAGTTTTCTTCCTCACCTTTCGGCCTTGAGCCACAATTTGTATTTTACAAATAAATAAAACCAGCCACTTCACAGGATTTTGTGACATTTTATGGGCAAGAAGCTCAAAGCGTAGCATTTGTTCCGCAGTGATATTTGCCATTGCTTTGTGTCTTGGGCAACTGTTTTCCAACCCAGTTTGTGCTCGAGCCAGCATAAGTAGTGTTTTTCGAAAACGCGAAACACCGGGAAGCAGTTGTCCGGTGTAAGGCCACATGCGAGAGGCATGGCCTCCGATGGGCAGATAACGGCCTCCTCTCTACATGGCGTCGGTGGGAGGCACGGAGGGGGACTGGCGCTTACACCGCCAGCTACGCCAACACCCCCCGCACAAGAAGCACCCGAAGCACCGGATTACCTGGACTACCAAGACTACCGGCACTACCGGCAGCACCAGTATCTCCAGTTCCTCACGTCGGCAGAAGTCGTGCAGCAGAAACCAGCAGCAGCGGTACCCACCAACATGGCATGGAAAAGGGGACCATCCAGAAAGTACTCAAGGGCGCTGCGTACTACGAATCCCTCAAGGACAAGTACGCAGAGTACGTGAAGGGATCGGAAATCCTCCCGATACCCGAGCTTCTTCCAGGCGAGATCGAGCCAGGATCCTCTCCCTGCTGACCAAGGACCTGAAAAGCCACAAACTCATCCAGGTCCTTGAGGACGCCATAGAGGAGGCCATCAAAGCCCTCAAAATCAACGGCAAGATGGTGGCTGGGCACCAGCTGCGCCACGTGGGACGTCCTGTAGCCGCCGACTTGGTGAAAACTGGCCGGCACCATCATGCAGACCAAGACCCTGCTACTGGAAACTGGTACATGGGCACGCGCAGATCAAGATCACCCTGCGGAGTGCCATGGACATCTCACCAGACCGTATCGGCGTTTTCTTCCTCAGTACGGCGGGGTCGAGGAAGTAAAGGCGCTCACCTCGAAGCAGGGTTTTTTGACTGGCGACTTCACCCTGCAGGCGACGGTCGCTCTACGCGAAAAGTTTGGCCAAAATCCCCAACATCATCAACTGCGGGGAGAAGATCGTCGTCGTGGAGGGCAAGGAAGCCCTTCTGCTGGGTCTGCGGAGACTCCAACCACGTGGCCAAGGGAGTGCCCCACTAAGAATCCGGCACCCAAGACCCAACCTCCGCAAGACGACCGCCGCCGCCGCCGCTACCGGCAGAAAAGCCGGAAAAACCGGCACAACCAAAAAACGGCCCGGCGGAGCAAAAGGAGGGAGAATGGAAGACGGTTGGCAAGAGAGGAACCAAACCCAGAGCCAACCGTCGGCGGAAAAAGCAACCCGCCAAAGCAGCGGCGGTGCCGGCGTCCCCTCCTGCGCCCTCTCCCAAGCCAAAGGAGTCGGCAGCTCCTCCCAGGAAGAAAGGCGACGACACCCTCGCCAACAAAACCGGGACGCCCTGCAGGCGGAGCAAAAAACCCCCGACGGAGGAGCGGATGGAGGTCGGCTCGGCGGCACAACCGAGAGCCTCTTCCCTGAAAAGAAACAGAGGAGGAAGAACAGCAGCAGCAACACAGCATCAAGATGCAGCGGAGGAGCAGAAGCAGCGACAGGAAGACGCATGCAGCCGTCTCGCCTTCGGGTCCCGGAGAGGCAAAAGACACTTATGCCAAAAAAAGGCAAGCAGCCTCCCATCTTCCCCCCCTCAAAAAATCAGCAAACATCTTTCCTTTTCCCAGTCCCCGGTCTTCAAGCTGACCCACGCCTGGGAAAACTCTCTCCCCACTCCCACCCCTTCTCCTACAACGTCCCAGCCCAGAAAAAAGACTCTCCCGAAGGGGGCGGACCCTAATGAAAATAGACTCGAAGGACGTAGCTAGGGAGTGGAGTGCACAAAGGCGTGCACTTTTGAAGCCACTCCTTAAGCTCAAAGAGGTCAACGGCAAGTCGTCCGAAGACCCGTTCAACTTTCCCGACGCCCCGGGGGTAATTACCCTCATCAGGACTACAGGGGGCAATCTAAAAGTGTGGGATCACGTGGAGGCTGCCGAAAACTATATCCCAACATCGTCATGATGAGGAGTGGTACTCCTGAACTACGCAAAATGGCGAAAAATTGTGCAGGCCGACTCCCAGTTTTGCTCCACCCCTCGTTATATAGGGTGGTAAAACTAACATACCCAACGGACGTTGGCGGCATTGTCCATGACGGACGGGTTACGTCCGATGTAGGAACTGGTTCCCTTGGACAGTCCGTCGGGGTCCTTTCCCCCAATGATTTCTACCCGGTATGCGCTCGTGTTTAAGTGTTTTCTCTTTTCAGATCTACTAGATGTCTATCAAGATAGCCAGCCTGAATGCGAGGGGCTTGAGGGATCGGGGTAAGGCGGCTCGCCTGCTTCGTGACCTCCTGTCCTTCGGCGTGGATGTCGCCGCGATCCAAGAGACTCACTTGTTTGCGAAGTCGACTGTGTAAAAGGTCCAAAGACTTTGTCGTCTATTCAGCATACGGGAGCCGGCATGCCAGAGGGGTTTCTTTGTTGGTCAAGCGTACCCTGGACGCGAGGATCGACCTTGTCCATGTCGGTGCCGAGGGCCGGCTCATCGTGGCCGATATTGCAGTGAAAAGCAAGACGTTCCGGCTGATTGCGGTTTACGCGCCCAACGTTCAAGGTGAGCGAGTTCTCTTCTGGCTGCTGGAGCCCTTCATGGTGAATCCAACACGGCTAATCTTAGTTGGGGACTGAATGTCATCCAACTCCCCAAATGGGATAGAGGAGGGCGCTAGCGGTGGAGCGGTGATCGCAGCCTGGTCGATCTTGATCGGCGGAAACGTCTCGCCGATAGATACCGGGTCGATCATCCGGATGGGAGCATGTGGACGTGGACGCATAGTTGGCCTTCTACCCGGGTATCAGCGTACCTGGATAGGATGTTAGTGAGAGAAGCCGACATAGACTTCTAGGGAATGTCCAACGTTCCACTGGCTAGGCTACCTGGACCACAAACTCGTTTGTGCCTCGGGTGGCGTTAGAATTTAGGCCTAGAATGGCTGGTTACTGAAGTTCAATCAGTCCTTACTGGACAGGCGGGGATTCCTCGTGACCAGCTGACTAGAGTAGTTCAGCGGCACACCGCGAGCCGGGGAGGCGGTGGGCTAGCCTTAAGGACAGTTACTGGGCTCTTCGCCACCCAATACAGCCAACGGCTCAACCTAGATAAGGCTGGTAAGGGAAGGCAAAGACACTTAGAGCCACTTCGCCCGGGCGGAGGCTGGCGGGGATCCCCAGAGATAGCCTTAGCTAGGAGGCCCTGCAGCGCCCGACTAACGAGCGCTACATGGGTCAGGTAATTAGACATAAGTTAAGCAAGATGTCTTCCGAAGCTGTGAACATGGGCGCGGAACTGCGCAAGGAAGAAATTCTGCCGTGCCGGCGACCCCCGGTACATTCGAGAGGTGCGCGACCCGGAGGGACATCTCCTAAGGTCCACTGACGACATGTGCAGGCTTTCCGGCAGCATTTCGAACACCGTTTTACCAAGGAACCTGGTCTCCGCGACGAGGATTTTGTGCCGTCGGCTGACTTTCCCCGCCTTTGCCAAGAAGCGGCTAGCTGTGAAGGGGAGATTACGGAGGACGAAATCTATGCGGCCTTGAAGAAGGTCGGCAGAGGCAAGTCGCCAGGTTTGGATGGTTTGCCCTATGAATTGTACTTGAGGATGTCGCACCTTTTTTTGTCCTGATCTTGGCCGTCGTGTTCAACCACTGGTTTCGGCAGGGGTCCATCCCCGGTCGGATCACCAGGGGCGTGATCACGCGTTGAGAAAGGGCAAGAAGGTTGGGAGGGAATTAGACGATTATAGGCCCATAACTCTGCTAAACACAGAGTTAAAGATTCTGGCCAAGATCCTGACGAATCGCTTGCAGCTAGTTGCCGAGTCTCTGTTGGAACTGGATCAGACTTGTTCTGTGAAGGGGAGAACAATTCAGAGCAACCTGCACTCTTGATTCGCACGATCGTAGGAGGGTGTAGAAGACGACGATGAGGCCGCGCTGATCAATTTGGATCAGTCCAAGGCATTTGATAGGATTGACCATGGCTACCTGGCTGCTGTCCTGCAGGCCGCCGGATTCAAACCCGACTTCAGCCGCTGGATTAGCCTCCTGTATCGCTCCCCCCAGGCTGTGGTGCAGGTGAACGGGAAGCTGTCGGGCGCTTTCGCGCTGTCTAGGTCGGTCCGACAGGGTTGTCCACTGTCGTCTCTCCCTTACGTCCCGGCGTTGGAGCCGCTACTTGCCGGCTAAGGGACGAGACGCACAGTCCGGTCCTACGTGGAACGCCGTCCCTGGTGGAGCCGAGCCAGGGTTTCCGCGTACGCCGATGACGTAACGACCTTTGTGTCCTCCCGCAGGGACATAGAGGCGGTACAACAGGCGCTTGTACGGTACGAGAAGGTGACAGGGGCCAGAATTAACTGCGACAAGTCATCCGGGTTTGCGGTTAGGTGCCTGGAAGGGTGTTTCCCTCCCGGGGCCCTTCGGCTGGACGGACGGGCCGGTCAAAATCCTCGGAGTTTGGTTCGGTCCGGACTTACGGCTGGAGAAAAACTGGTCAGAAGTACTGGCAAAGGTCGGCGCGTCGGTCAAGATTTGGCGTCGACGGGGTCTCTCCGTGAAGGGCTTGGCGGAGGTGTGTAACACATACCTCTTTCCCATGATCCTTTACCGACTGTCAGTACTTCCCCTTTGCGATGATCATGAGAAGGCGCTCGAGCGTTTGCTATTCTCCTGCCTGTGGAGAGGACGCAAACACATGGTCAGCAAAGGAGCCTGTTACCTCCGTCCGTGTCAAGGGGGTCTGGGAATGCCACACTTGAGGAGCCACGTGCTCGCTTCGAGGTTGGCATTTCTCAGGCGCGCGTTGGAGGAAGATCGGTTGCTTGCGGGGGTAGTGAGGGACATGTTCCCTTGCCTTACCATCACCCCCGACCCTTTGGCTGACCGTCAGGCCTTGGGTGCGACCGAAATTCCTGCTCGAATGTCTGGCGGCCTTACAGGCCATTCCACGGTCCAGTGACCTTTCACAGCCTAGGAAAATCTTCTATCGGGGACTAGTGGAGGGTGCCGTGAAGGATAAGCTGTGCAGTAAGCTCGGCATGTCGAGAGTGGAGTACCGCTCTCATTGGTCTTGGGCGCCGGGTGCGGATTGGCTCAGCAACTCTGAGTTCTCTCACCTGGCGATTGGCTCGGAATGGCTTGTCGCTCAATGACAAGCGTTTCGCAATGGGCCTGGCGGATTTGCCAGATTGTGAACGTTGCAACCTTGGAATCAAGGAGACGTCTGCGCACGCCTTCTTCCATTGTTCGCGCGTTCGCCCGTTGTGGGAGCGTGTCGGCGAGTTGACTGCTCGTATCGCGCCGCGGGAGCTCGTGCTCATTGATCGCGCATACGCTGTGGACAATGTGTCGCCCCCGTACTTTGGAGTGAAACGGATGGTGTTTCTGTCGCTACTGGCCACGGCTAGAATGGTGATTTGGATGACGCGTCTGGAGGAAGTCTTGCGGGGAGGCCGTCTTTCGGATCAGGATCTAATCCGATATTTTGAGCACCAGCTCAAAATGAAGATTAGAACTGAACGGAAACGACTGCACCCGACAGACTTCGGTGAAAGGTGGATAAATGCAGCGAGCCTGGTTCGCGTGACCGGGGCTAGCCTTGATTTTCTCTTCTAGATCTGCTAGGCGCATCGGGGTGGATTCCGTTGGAACCCCTCCCGTGGTTTAGGTAAGAAGTTCTTTTGTGTACCTAGTTAATGTGAGTGCATGTGTTTGTCCTAGCCTGTTCCCGGCTCCATTGCTTTTGTTATGACCCAGTTCGAGATTCCCATTGTCCACTGTTATTTTTGTCCCATTTTTTGATTCTCGGCTGGGTCAGTCTTATATTCTCCAATCCACCTTTTTTTTTTTTGCCCTGCCTCTCCCGTCCCCCTTTAGGAAGAGAGCTCCTTGATTTTGTCCTTCAAGGCAGAATACAGCGGCCTCTTTATTTTTTGAGGGTGTGTTTGGGTCTTACTAACATGATGTATATGCATTTATTTGAATTGTTTTATGTTTTGGGAACTTTTTGTTTTCTTCATACCCCTGCCCATCATAACATTTCATTTCATGAAAAAAAAATTTTTAAAGTTATTTTTGTAAACTATTGTAAATATTCACAAATTTTTATATACACACTTGGGGCGTTTTGTAGGTCCTCGGTATGTTATTTTTGCGACATTTTGGTGCATGATAAGTAAGAGTGGTGATGGACAAATTCTTATGGTGAATGAGAACCATTGTAACGCATGTATGGGTCGTGATTCTGATTAGCTAGGTATAGGATAGAGTACTGAAGACCACCCCGAGTTTTTCTTCCCCCTCCCACCTTTCGGCCTTGAGCCACAATTTGTATTTTACAAATAAATAAAACCAGCCACTTCCCACCCGGGATTTTGTGTTGTTTTGTAATAAGAAGCTCAAAGCGTAGCATTTGTTCCGCAGTGATATTTGCCATTGCTTTGTGTCTTGGGCAACTGTTTTCCAGCCCGAGTTTATTGCTCGGGCCAGCGTAAAAGTAGTGTTTTTCGAAACGCGAAACACCGGGAAGCAGTTGTCCGGTGTAAGGCCACGTAGGAGGCATGGCCTCCGATGGGCAGGATAACAACACTCCTCTCACCATGGCGTCGGTGGGAGGCACGGAGGGGGACTGGCGCTTACCGCCAGCTACGCCAACACCCCCGCACAAGAAGCACCCGAAGCACCCGGATTACCTGGACTACCAAGACTACCGGCACTACCGGCGGCACCAGTATCTCCAGTTCCCTCCACGTCGGCGGAAGTCGTGCAGCAGAAACCAGCAGCAGCGGTACCCACCAGCATGGCATGGAAAGAGGGGACCATCCAGAGAGTACTCAAGGGCGCTGCGTACTACGAATCCCTCAAGGACAAGTACGCAGAGTACGTGAAGGGATCGGAAATCCTCCCGATACCCGAAACGCTGAGCGAGATCGAGCCCAGGATCCTCTCCCTGCTGACCAAGGACCTGAAAAGCCACAAACTCATCGGAGTCAGCAGGGACGCCATAGAGGAGGCCATCAAAGCCCTCAAAATCAACGGCAAGATGGTGGCTAGGCGCAGCTACGCCACGTGGGACGTCCTGCTCAGCACCGCCGACGAGGCCAGAAAACTGGCCGGCACCATCATGCAGACCAAGACCCTGCTACTGGAAACTGAGTACATGGGCACGCGCAGATCCAAGATCACCCTGCACGGAGTGCCCATGGACATCTCACCAGACCATGTCGGCGTTTTCTTCACTCAGTACGGCAGGGTCGAGGAAGTAAAGGCGCTCACCTCGAAGCAGGGTTTTTTGACTGGCGATTTCACCCTGCAGGCGACGGTCGCTCGCGAAAAGTTGGCCAAAATCCCCAACATCATCAACTGCAGGGGGAGAAGGATCTACGTCGTCGTGGAGGGCAGGAAGCCCTTCTGCTGGGTCTGCGGAGACTCCAACCACGTGGCCAGGGAGTGCCCCACTAAGAATCCGGCACCCAAGACCCAACCTCCGCAGACGACCGCCGCCGCCGCCGCTACTACAGCAGAAAAGCCGGAAAAACCGGCACAACCAAAAAACGGCCCGGCGGAGCAAAAGGAGGGAGAATGGAAGACGGTTGGCAAGAGAGGAACCAAACCCAAGAGCCAACCGTCGGCGGAAAAGCAACCCGCCAAAGCAGCAGCAGTGCCAGCGTCCCCTCCTGCGCCCTCTCCCAAGCCAAAGGAGTCAGCAGCTCCTCCCAGGAAGAAGGCGACGACACCCTCGCCAACCAAGCAGGACGCCCTGCAGGCGAAACCCAAAAAACCCCCGACGGAGGAGCGGATGGAGGTCGGCTCAGCGGCACAACCAAGAGCCTCTTCCCTGAAAAGAAACAGAGAGGAGGAAGAACAGCAGCAGCAACACAGCATCAAGATGCAGCGGAGGAGCAGAAGCAGCGACAGGAAGACGCATGCAGCCGTCTCGCTACCCGGGTCTCCGGAGAGGCCAAAAGACACTTATGCCAAAAAGGCAAGCAGCCTCCCATCTTCCCCCCTCAAAAAAATCAGCAAACATCTCTCCTTTTCCCAGTCCCCGGTCTTCAAGCTGACCCCACTTACACCAAGGAAAACTCTCTCCCCCACTCCCACCCCTTCTCCTACAACGTCCCAGCCCAGAAAGAAAAAGACTCTCCCGAGGGGCGAAGCCCTAATGAAAATAGACTCAAAGGACGTAGCTAGGGAGTGGAGTGCACAAAGGCGTGCACTTTTAAAGCCACTCCTTAAGCTCAAAGAGGTCAACGGCAAGTCGTCCGAAGACCCGTTCAACTTCCCCGACGCCCCGGGGGTAATTACCCTCATCAGGACTACAGGGGGCAATCTAAAAGTGTGGGATCACGTGGAGGCTGCCGAAAAACTATATCCCAACATCGTCATGATGAGGAGTGGTACTCCTGAACTACGCAAAATGGCAAAAAATTGTGCAGGCCGACTCCCAGTTTTGCTCCACCCCTCGTTATATAGGGTAGTAAAACTAACATACCCAACGGACGTTGGCGGCATTGTCCATGACGGACGGGTTACGTCCGATGTAGGAACTGGTTCCCTTGGACAGTCCGTCGGGGTCCTGTCCCCCAATGATTTCTACCCGGTATGCGCTCGTGTTTAAGTGTTTTCTCTTTTCAGATCTACTAGATGTCTATCAAGATAGCCAGCTTGAATGCGAGGGGCTTGAGGGATCGGGGTAAGGCGGCTCGCCTGCTTCGTGACCTCCTGTCCTTCGGCGTGGATGTGGCCGCGATCCAAGAGACTCACTTTGTTTGCGAAGTCGACTCGTGTGTGCTGTCCAACGACTTTGTCGTCTATTCAGCATACGGGAGCCGGCATGCCAG